>VYZM01020631.1:99386-131413 GCA_013398915.1 Dromas ardeola
AGCTCTTGCCGAAAACCCTGCTCCTGCCTGAGCATTTCTCCACAGGCTGCAGCTCCCGCCTGGAACGTGCTCCAGTGTGGGCCCTCCACAGGCTGCATCTTTCTTCACAGCATATCCACCTGCTCTGATGCAGGGTCCTCCACCATGGGCTGCCATGTGGATAACTGCTCTGGTGTGGGCTCCTACACGGGCTGCTGTGTGGATAACTGCTCTGGTGTGGGGTCCTCCACATTCTGCAGGGGGGCAACCTGCTTCACTGTGGTCTTCTCCATGAGCTGCAGGGGAATCTCTGCTCCAGTGCCAGGAGCACCTCCTCCCTTCTTCACTGACCTCAGTCTCTGCAGGGCTGTTTCTCTCATATTTCTTATAGCATTTTTTACCCTATTTTAAAGATGTTATTGCAGAGGCACCACCAGCGCTGCTGATTGGCTCAGCACTGTGTGCATTTTGGAGTCAGCTGGAACAGGCTGTGTTCAAGATGGGGGCAGCCCCTCACCTCTTCTCACAGAAGCCACCCCTGCAGCATCCCCCACTACCAAAACCTCACCACATAAACCCAATAAAATAAGATGTGACTAGAAAAGTGTGATGACTATATCTTATCTCTTGTTAGTTTTTTTTAATATTGTTTGATAGATCACTGGCAATATCAACAACATCTGACATCCTTGTAGAACAAGGAAACAGATGAATTTATATACTCATCACGAGATGGCTGCTGGTATCATAGTACCAGCAACCATCTTGTGTTGAATATATAAACTAATCTGAGCAGTTAAGGAAGGAATCGGGAACAGAAGCAAATATATTGGACCCTAAACCTAGCAGTAAGGGGTCACTTCAAGTATAACAGCTGTGTGTATTGTCTTCACGACTTTTCCTTGCTTTTGTGTGAAACACAAGTGACAAGGATTGAAAAAGGCTGTCCAAGATCACTGTAATCATATGTCACTCCAACATCCCCAAAAAAAGAACTGCACAACTTGAATCCATGTGAGTCCTCATGGCTCAGACATGCATCATGTCCAACACAGATTGACTCCATATTCTTGGGCAAGCATGGAGAGGGGCTACAGTTCATCTTGTACAGTCAACAAATATTGCTACCACACTCCTAGCTAAGGAACATAAGACAGAGAAATCAATTACTTGGGGATTGCCTGAAAATCTGACAGCAGGATCAGCACAGGGCAGATTCTGTAATAGAACCCTGCAACTGATATACTGAGATTTGCAGGGCTGCTAAAGAACCCCCACTTCCAAACCAACTACCTAGACATAATGTGCTTCGTAGGTGGTATCCCACCACCTATGAAACATCTTCTTCTCTCTGCATTGGATATCAATTATCTTGGCTCACTCTCAAATGCTGTTTATACTGGACTGGAGCTGTTTCATCTTTAAGAGCATACCATTCAGCTGGTAAAAGTTCATAAAAGCACCAGCGTGTCCAGTCAAATCCATCTGCAGCCACTGAGCGCTGAAGAAGCTCAAAGTCATCAAAACTAGTATTTTCAAATAGTAGTGATATTGTAACAGTGTGATCTTCTTTTATTCGAGACAAAATAGGTACAGCCTTACCAAAAGTAACAGACACAGTCTATTCAGCTTGAAAAAGTGAAATTCTAATGAACAATCCTAAACTTTAGTACCTGTTTCTATAACTGGGTTAGCTAGTTTATTTAAGTCATTGACTTAGTCTTGGAGCGCTAGTAACCCAAATTGCTAACGCCATGGCTCTCCCTTCCATTAGGCACCTTCTGCATTTTGACTGTCACTAATCATACCAACCATAAGTTCCACGCTTAACTTGCTGGGTTTATTGCTACCTGAGTCTTCTTCCTACAGGCTCTAGAGAGTCTTCACTATCTGCATGAAGAGACAAGAAGGAAGGGAAAAGGAAGGGAAGGAGACTTTGAGAGATGTTGTAAGCCCTGAGGTTGATCATTCACTCTCTTTCCCCTGTGCATTGATGGCACAGCTGCTGTATGAGGGAAAGGGTGG
This sequence comes from Dromas ardeola, assembly GCA_013398915.1. NCBI lineage: Eukaryota > Metazoa > Chordata > Aves > Charadriiformes > Dromadidae > Dromas > Dromas ardeola. The sequence goes on from VYZM01020631.1 coordinate 101,391, forward strand.
GACCAATAAATGAACACCTGTGACGGAAGAAGGCAGAATGGGGATGTTGGGCTTAAGACATACAGTGAAAATCAGCATAAGAGTGGAAAAAACAGAATTCTCAAAGTTTCATCATTCATTTGAGTTGCATTATGTATGTATATCAATGATTGAGGAAAGTTAAAATTTCTGTTAAGACAAAAAGAACAGTTACTGTTTCTCAACCCAAAATGCTTGTAAAATATTGAAACTAAAGAATACAGTTAACTCAGGCAGGGGTGCTTAGCTTACAAGGCAGTGGACATGTGAGTCGAAATCTGGCTTTTTACATTTACAGGAGGAGATGATAATGGCCAAACTTGACAGCAGACAAAAGCAAATTAGATAACCCCTTTGTATGTGCAATGAAGAAGAACAAGGCAGGTCTACCTATAAACTGACATGGGAGAAGGATTCCCTTGGACAAGGTCTCTCTTTAGGAAATTCTTGAAAGAATTTCAGAAATCCTTACAGAGTAAACCAGGCCTTGTAAAACTCCATGCTGCCCCAGAATAAATTGTTTCCAGTACTGAAATAAACTTTGTTTTGTGCTATTTGAATACCTCTGGACTTCCTGCTTACTGTCAAGAGATTTTTAATATTTTTTTTTTAAGTATACATTTGGGATATTTGTCAGTTCTGCTAATTAACATCCCAGCCACCAGGCAGCTGGTGAGGATTGAGTCTTCTTCACAGTGCTAAGCACTGCCTCCCCCTAGAGCAGACAAGAGAGCATAGCTGGATTCTCAGGCTGATCCCTCCTCTTAGAAACACGCTCAGGAAAGCAATACTTGGACTGTGTGAATTGTGTGGCTACATAACGCAGCTCTCAGAGCCAGGCTCATGCTCCAGGTAGACCTCTACAGTGGCAATTGTGCACAAATGGAATGCATTTTTGTTGGAATTTCTCCATTAGCTTTATTCTCCATTAGCCCAAGAGCCTGGATGAGTAATATCTGCAAAAGACAGTCTCTGCAAATACATCTTTATGATGTATTTGTATTTCTTTATGATGCTAAGCAGAAGAATGCCAGGCACTGCATCCATTCTTTGGGACCACGTAGACTAATCACACATTTCCTCCAGCCGCCTCTGGGGCAGCTGCTCCAGATAGCTCTCCAAAACGATGCCCCAGCAGAGTGGGGCTTCAGGGCTGCCTCAGGAAGGTCTATGGCTGGCTCACCACTGCACAAGGTCTGTCTCCCTCCACCTTCTTCTCCGCAACACTGCCCCACACACACTCACACAACTCCACATCCTCCTGAGCACCCCAAGACATGCTGCACAGAAAGCCCCACAAAACTCACTCTGGAAGCTATTACACAGTCCTCACACTACTTCACACACGATGAACTGCATGAGAAACCCATGCAAAGTGTCATTGTGTGCCAGAGCTAAGGTTTGATCCAAGACCCAGAGGACACCCACACTCAAGGGAAAGGTATTACGGTTTGCCCTAGATGGAGCCAGCTCCATCCAAGCAGTATGATGAGGACTCAGTCGCACAACCTGCTCCACACCTTCCAGAGGGCTGCCAGTAAGGCAACTCCTCTTTTCCCAAGTGTGACATTGTTAATTCGCACCCAGTTTGCAACCCACTCTACCCCCCACATCCTTTTCTGAAACACTCCATCAGATTTCACACAAGCAACCGCAGGTACAACTGTGTAGGCTTGCCATATATCTGTGACATTCTTCCACGTTTACACCAGTTAATTCCTGTAAAGGTTACTATTATCTTTTGCAATAAATCGTGTAACTTAACATACTATATAGAAAAAAACCTGCTTGCTCCTTTAACAGATGCTTTTTCCTAATGAGGTTTTTAATTGTTACTTATGCCAGTGCCCATAGTACCACTGGTCTGCTTAAAAAAATATTATCTATTGTCTTCAAGAACCAACTAAATCCTGGAAAAATCCCTTAAGTTTCCTCTTACAAAGTGGACCACTTACCTACGTCTTAATCCTTTAGATGTTTACCCTGCTATATTTTCCATGTAATTAATCCTGAGACTCTTTGATAACTTGAGAGGAAAACAGAGAGAGAAAACAAGGCTATAAGGAAACTCACGAGGTCCCCAGTCCATTATGGCTATGCCTACAATACCAATGAGAGCGCCAGGGATTCAGCTCAAGCGCTGAATCTTCCCTCACCCTTCATGGGACCCACTGGCCAATAATTAGTTCCAGCCACCTCTCCTGTTTGATTCCTAATCAACTTTCAATAAGCAGTATAAGTATTCCCCATTTACAGTCTGCAACGTAGCTAAGAAAAACAAGCATTTTGTTAAAAAGGACAGAATTTTACAATGTAAGGTTGATTACATTTTAGAGGTTTTCTGAAGAGGGGTGGGATGGGTGTTAAAAACTACCACTTTGGATATCTCAGCATATAAGAGGCTTACATAAGACAACGTAAGAGACAAGAGGAAGCATGCTTCAGATGTCCTGCCCTTGGGGCTTAAATAGAATGTAAACAGACCAGAAGGTCTCCTATCTTCTGAATAATATCTTCTGGTAAGTTTTTCCCCTTTTTACAGACAATTAGAAGTCCTATATCAATTATAATGTTAACTTTATATTCTTTTTCCCTAGTGTCTTCTCTACACCGTGACTTCTTTTTGCAGTCTTTGGAGTATTACAAGTCTCAGTAGGATTTGGAAGAAAATTATAGAAAAAAAACCCCTAAACAAACAGAGCACAAACTAAGATCTATTAGTAGATTATTTTAACTTAGTCCAAAGCAATGCAGATCCTTTTCCCTTTAATTTCTTGTCTCCTTGTCAATGTAGAGAGGGCTTATACTGTACCTGGGAGATGTGGTGTCTCTGATAGGTCAGTCTAGAGGTAGGTGATCACTGAGAAAAACGTTATACTCATCACTTAAGAACAGATTCTGTGCAACAGTTTGCCTCTCTTCCCTTAAATCTTCACCCCAGAGTCTGAACAAAACTGAGTTTGGATACAGCAAATGGTGTACAATCTTCTTTTCCTCCTTTGTATTATCAGCTCTGTGTACTTCAGTTTTGGAACTATCTTGCAGCTTCAGATCATGTTCTATTCGTTTTATATTTTCACAGAGCGTTTCCACTGATTTTGCTGATTTAAAATAAAAGAGAATTGATTAAAACAGCAATTGAGAACATTCTCCATCATCATAACAGTCGAATTTTTCTTATAACGTTGTAGGTCAAGAGATCTGTAAGTTACAGCTGAAATGATAGTCACATGAGACCCTCCCTCCTACATGAGAACATTTTTAAACACCACATTTCACATTACCCTGTGAAATATTCTGCTCTCAATTGCACAAGCGCAGAGCAAGGGACACTGTGCTAGCACCAGTGGAGAAATCTGGGAGCGGAGGCAACACGCAAATTGTTACATTGGGGCCAAGTCATTTCCATGATGTTATGCTTGAGTTACATTAATGTATTAATGACCCATATCAGGATTCTCATCTAAGTCAGGTTGATGATACCATATTGATCTTGAAGGTAAATATATTAAATGAGCCCTTTGCCATCTCCTTTAATAAGCTTACTAGAATCTTTTGACTTTTGCTTAGAAAGATTTGAGCAGGGTGAACCTGATGTCTCAAGGTTTTGTTAGGTTCACAGTATTGTTCCATAAAGAAAAGGCACAGGCAACCTGTGTGAGGTTGTTTAGGACATACTGTTCCTGAAGGTAAATACAATAAATGAGCCCTTTGCAGCATCTTTTGAAAAGCTTATTGTCGGTTTTAACTTCTGCTCTATCAGAAAGCTTTGAACAGGTTGAATACTAATCTCTCAAGGTCTTGTTAAGTTTACAATATTGGACTGTACTATATAAAAAAGGCACAGAAGACATGTGTGAGAATTAAACTACTGTCTCGGTGAATGAGGGGGGAGAAGTGGATGTTGTTTAAACTCAAGTAAGGCTTCTGACCCTGCCTCTCATGCACAAGCTGAGGAAGTATGCACTAGATAAGTGGATAGCAACGGGTATTGAACTGCCAAGAAGGTTGTTATCAGTGGCACAAAGTCCAGATGGAGGCCAGTCACTAGTAATGTACCCCAGGGGTCAATACTGGTTCCAAAACTGTTTCAATACAGTCATTAATGACCATGAAAATAGGGCAGAGTGCACCCTCATTGAATCTTTGTACGATACCAAACTGTGAGGAATGGCTGATACACCAGAGTCCTGCTGCCATTCAGAGGGACCTGAAGAGGCTGGAGAAACAGGCCAACAGAAACCTCATGAAGTCCAACACAGGCAGATGCAAAGTCCTGCACCTGTGGAGGAACAATCCCATGGACCAGCACCAGATGAAAAGCAGGTTTGCAGAAAAGGACCAGGGGGTCCTGGTAGACATCAAGTTTGAACACGAGCCAACAGCACGTCCTTGTGACAAAGGTGGCCAACGGCACCCTGGGCTGCATTAGGAAAAGCATTGCCAGCAGGTCGAAGGAGGTGATTCTTCCCCTCACCACTGCTGAGGCCACATCTGGAGTACCGTGATCAGTCCTGCCCTCCTCAGTACAAGACAGATATGGACATATCGGAGCAAATTCTACAAAGAGCCACCAAGATGATTATGAGATTGGAGCATCCATTATACAAGGATAGGCTGAGAGAGCCTGAGAAGGCTTGGGAATGGGGGGTGGACTTACTGATGCATATATGTATCTTATGAGGGGGGCTAACAAAGACGGAGGGAGAGTCTTCTAGTGTCCAGTGAAAGGACAAGAGGCAGTGGGCATAGACTGAAATACAGGGAATTCCATTTAAACATATTTTTTTTCTTTTTTAATTATTTTTTAACTGCTGGAGTGACTGAAAACTGGAAGAGGTAAAGCAGATGATAGGTTGTTAAATCTTCATCCTTGGAGATATTCAGACCCTGACTGGACAATATCGTGGGCAACCTGCTCCAGCTGATGATGCTTTGAGCAGGGGAATTAGAATAGACCATCTCCAGAGGTGCCTTCCAACCTCAACTATTATGCAATTCCATGACTAAGGATTGAAGTGAAGACTTCAGCTTTCTTTCAAATGGCTTTAAAATAATCGACAAAAACTAAGCCCAGCTATTGATGCCATGAGAACAGGTGACAGTGAAGACACTGTAGGCAATAACAGTGGTGTTATGGGACAGGGGATATTAAATGTGATCAAGCTGTACCGGCAAAATTCCTTATCAAGTTCAAGGGTGCCCCAAGTATTATTTCAAACAGCTAGTTTCAGACTTGGATGATCGAGACATTCTAAACTTCTTCTTCTGATCTACCTACCACACATCTAGCTCTAATGTGAGGAGATGTGGACAACATGACAGTCAAAGCACTGCCAGCCAGCAGGGTTCTGGCTATTGTAGCCCTCCTACCACTGCCATGAGGTGATGAGATTCAAACAACATGAAAAAAGTGGGAAATCAAGGGATCCAAAGGAAATAAAGAGGTGGATTCTTCAGCCCTTATTCAGATAGCTCTATTGTGCCCACTTCCCAACAGTCCAACCTACAACGGATACCTGAAAGCAAGATCAAAATTCACAAACCCTGCTGCGAGAGAGAAAAAGCCCTTTCTAAATTAATATTGCTCATAACACAAGCACATCTGCTGGGATACTGTTGGCCATTCACTGTCATGGGATGAGAGAGAAACAGCCCCGCCAGCAGATTTCGGCCAATGCTGCTTGGGACCACAGTCCAATTGAGCAGGTGATGCAGAGTTCATCAACGTCTCTTCCCCACAGCAACTCCGTTGTGTCTATGCTCAAGGCACACAAAGGAAAAAGACTGAGTGAGTCACAGTTCCCCTTGTTGCTCACCCACACAGCAGAGGCACAGGAAATGGGGCATTTCCAGTTTCTCTCAAAAATAGCTTTTTATGGAAAATAAAATAATGACAAGAATAAGAGCCACCTGAGATTAGTGTGGTGGTACAATCACCTTAAAATTGCTTAACACTTCTAAAAGGAGTTCAGGGTCAGCAGCTGTCTAATATGCAAAAAACACATTATGACTGTGAAAGGCTTTATTGTTTTGTAAGTAGAGAAGCTATCAAATACTTTTCAAGATTGCAAGAAAAAGAAAAAAAAAAATCAAATAAAAAAATGTCCAGGGGAACCCAAACAGACATTATCACTGCTATCTACTATTCTGTCCTTCAGGAAATCTAGATACCTAACCCTCTAAAAGGTAAGCAGCATGATATTTTACTTACAGAGGTTCTGAATGTTCCAGTCCAAATGGTCCGCTCACTGAAGGATGTTACTTTCTTAGTTCAGAGACTGAGGATTAACTTCCAAGGAATAAAGTCTTCCCTTTCTTTGATCTTGCAGTAAGTGCATCAGACAACATACAAAACCTGCATTCATGATTAATAGTGCAACTTTACGCGGGCTCACCCAGGGTGGCATTGTAAGCTTAAAGAAGCTCAATGTTCTGCTGCTGGTTGGAGTTTGTCTGTGGTTCTGGGACCGCACTGCGTCTTCTTTTCAAATGCACTGTTTCAAATTGCCTCTACTTGACTGAGAGCTATGACTGCTCAGATGAAGTAATTAACAGAAATTAGTGAGTCATAGAACTGATGATGGCAATGTACAGCTTACAGGTGTTTTCACTTGCATGCCTGTATGTATCTGTACAAGTTATCGAGAGGAAACCCACAGCTCTCACTGCTTGTGTAATGATTCAGTGAACTGAGTGAGCACCTGGGGTGATGCTGTAGGAAGTGTAGGGCTGTTGGGGAGATGTCAGAAAAGCGACTCACGCAACTAAGTACATGTACACACAAAGACAGTTGGAATAAACTGCAAGCCAATTCTATGTTGCCTGGTCATTAGCAGCTGGGGAATTGTGAATCTAATCAAACAAAATTGTGAAAATATATTAAAATGGATTTTCTATCAGTTTTTGAGCTGGCTGGAAGCAACTGTAACTGGTCTAGGGCACTTCGCAGCCCTCTCCCACACAGGCCATTCCTGCAGCTCACCACTACCAAAACCCTGCCAGTTATGCCCAGTACACACATGTGAATTTGAAGTAGCGCTCACAATAATAACTAGCCTACGGAGCTTTCCTTTCCATAAAAATACCAAACTACTTCACGCTTCCCAGCGCTGCTGTCCCAATGTGGGTCATCTGCTGGCTACAGTCCCTCAGGGCTATCCTTGCGTATGTCCCCCACAGTCCCTTCAGAAGTGTCTCCTTCCACGAGTGTGCCTGCGGCCCCCTCAGCACTCCCCTCTGGGTGTCTCCTGCCTTAATGGCTAACACTTTTCCTTATGTATATCAGTTCATGGCCTCTTCACCACAGAGAGCCCTGCAGGCCCTGCTGCAGAAAACTTAATGGTTATGCCAGGTACATATTGCTGTAAACATTACTTCAAATTCACATCACTAGTGTATAATCCTTTTTTTCTTTTTTTTTTTAATTCCCCTCTGTAAAAATGTCAAGCCCGATTCATGTGAAAACTGAAGAACCATGACTAATGAAAAACAAATCAGTCATGTATGCCAAGATATCTACTGTGTTAAATGCTGATGTGAAAGAAAAAAGACAGGGGGACAGATAAAAAAAAACCCAAAAGACAGTTCCTTCCTCAGGCAATAAAGGGGAGGCTAGATGGATCTGTAGATCTCCTTGCTATTCACTTGCAGTTTTTTGTCCTCGCAGGTCTTCCCAAGACCTGGGTATTACAAATGCTCCTAGGCAGTGTGGCTACAGGATGGTTGAGGTTGGAAGGGATCTCTGGAGGTCATCTTGTCCAACCTCCCTGCCCAAGCAGGGCCACCTAGAGCTGGTTGCCCAGGACCATGTCCAGACAGCTTTTGAATATCTCCAAGGATGGAGACTCCACGACCTCTCTGGGCAACTTCAGCCAGTGAAGAGTCACCCTCACAGTGTGTGTTTCCTGAAGTTCAGATGCTGTCCGAGTCGCAGGTGGGTTACTTCCAAGGGGTATGGGACAAACTGTGTCATACTAGGAAGAGCGTTTGGGGATTGTACAAGACTTACTATGCTTAGGAAAGCAACTAAAGGCGGAGGGGCAGGAGGGGAAGAACAAAAAAGAACAAGGTGGTTTGGGGAAGAACAAATATAGAAGAATGACTGGCTGGTCAGTATGCTTGTCTGGACACGCCCTGCACCTGATCTGTCCTGCCTTCTTATTAAACTCCATTTCTAAGTATATTCCTGGGTGAGGGACTCTCTGTTCTGTGTGCATTTGTGTGCTTGGAGGTCTAAGTGACAGCAACTGGAGATCACAGGTCAGAGGGACCGTGTGCCTGTGGTGCCTGCAACTGGAGTGACCAGAGTGAGTGAAATCAAGTCTTTGCAACTGAACTGGTGACCTGGAGTTTACCGCAAACTGATAGTTAAATCTCTCTTTCCTATACAAAACCTACCTAAGGCTATAAAACATAGGAACGTATGTATGAGAAACAGGCAAGGATCATGCCAGCAGAATTGGAGACAGACAAACACCTTTTGCTTTCATTTTGTCTCAGTTCTGTCACTATGCCGAGTTACAGCTCTGTTCAACGCTCTCCTGCAACACAACCTTGTACTTTGCCCAGGATGGCCTCAGCCTTCAGAACCTCACCAAATGCAGTGGTAGCTTCAGCTTTATTTTAAGTGACAGCAGTATTTGTTTGAGGTGGAGTTCCTAAGAAAATTATATTTATAGAATGTGCACGTGTTCCCATTTATCCACCCTTCCCCTAGTAAGTCCCAATGCTGTTGGCCAAAGATGGTAAGCAACTTCACAAAGAGACCCTGCCATTTACCCACTTGCAGAAAGACTGTAGCACAAGTTTAAGCCTTACACACCAGTCAATTCAATGGCAGGGAAGCATCACAAACACCGTAACAGAGACAAAAAGCATCACTGATGCCCTGTTAGACAGCTGAGAAACCAAAGACAAGACCAAATCCAGAAGAAATGAGATTTCTTTAGATGAGAAACCTTCAGCTGTACACCGAAGCCCGTTTACAAAACACCCCAGGCCAAGGAAGCTTAACGACCTTCTTGATTCTGTAACTCATATGGCCAATTTTTTATATAGCAAAGAGTCAAAAGACTGACTCACCACGTGCACTGCTGGCTGAAGGGATGCAGAGGCTCCAGGAATAGCATGCAAACAGGTGACAGTGGCTTCACAGAGCTCCCAACACTGTATTGCTAGAGAGCCAAGCTGACTCCTCTCCATACACCTGACTCCCTTTCCACCAAGTAGGGCTTCTGTAAGTAGCTTGTACCCACCTTTGCTCTCAACCTTCCTGATGGCCACACCTGACCACACTTGAAAGTCTCTGCGGCTGCAGGCAGTTGGACAAATCTAACCAATTACAGCACTGGGTTTCTGCTCTTGACAGGTCTGCTTTGACCAAGCACCTGAAGCTGAGGGTTATCTCCCCAAGCACAGTCAGTTTGCAATAGCCACATTCAGGGATAACCTTTGAGACAAACGAACTCAATAGTTTTAACACGAGGAACATGAACCCTCTATTGCCAAAATCAACAAGTTGCTCTTGTCAAAGTTTGCTGTTGGCCAAGACCGGTAAGTCCATGGTAGAGAAAAATCATAGAATACAACCACATCAATAAATAAAACTTCGTCAAGGCACAGGGTCATTTATTTCCCAATTATTGCTAATGCTGTAATTGTTCATGTGTTCCCACCTGCATAATCTAGGACTTTCCCACAGAATACCTGCCACAATTTTCGGAGTAAGACGTACCAGTGACTTTTCCCCATGGGCATAACTTGAGCTTGGTGTGTTCTGGTCAGCATGTGGGAGAGAGGAGCTATGTGTGCCAACAACAGTTGTGTCCTTTCACTTAGACTTCCAAAGCCCGAGAACAATCCCTCAACTGGTCCTACATGATAACATAGAGGTAACTCTGTACGCAAAACACTGCACGCCCCTCTGCTCAATGATGCTGGCCAAACCAGAAAATCAGATGCCCTACATTTCATCAATGATACAAAGGAATCACAAATAAAACACGCAAGGGAATAGGTTGTTAGGTTTTTTACAGATACAAGAACACACAACTTAAGACATGACAATAGTTTGCCATTTGAAGGTGACCTTCAAATGGGAAGGAATAATTAATCTGATTTTTTTTTCCTGCTGCATAAAAGAAAGTGTGCTTACCTGTGCTATGATACTCCTGCTTCTTTTAGACTTTCAGAACCCTTTTTTGTTTGTATTTTGGTGTTTCTTTTGGGGGGGGAGGAAAGAGGAGGGAGCAGGGAATCAGAAATAAAAAGATTAATCCCACTATCACATTACATTGATTGTTTAAAAAAAAATTCAATTTTACTTTTTTCATGAACAATTAAAAATAGAAGACAAAAGTACTTTCATGAAGCAAAGATTATGTCAAAGTTTTATGGAAATGCAGGAAAGGGAAAAATAAAAGGCCTCAGGACAGAAACAGGGCTAGAGAAAATGACAGAATTAGATTAATCCTGGGAAAGAAAAAAATAAGCTAGAAAGAACATAGTAGATTGTATTGTGAAGTCCAGTAAACACTACAACAGGAAATGAACAACTGTCATCAAATTAACTACAGTGTGAAATGCTAGGAAGGCAGGGCAGTTCAGGATTCACATGCCACCACATGCAGCAAGGTAAGTCTGTTTGCTGTAAACTCTGATCAGGCTACGGCTGAATTATTATGCTGATATTATTGCACAGCCCATTTTAAAGCCATAAAAAAACCCAAACCAGAATCAGAGGAAGCAGAGGGCACCTTGTACTGTAAATGTTGTGATTAATCCACAAGTACTGTACTACACACTGTAAATGCAAAGGAATATCTTGATTAATAGTACAAGTGTAGTAGTACAACAGTATTTAAATACTGTGGGTTTTAAAATATTTATTTTTCAATACTAAGTATTAGTATGAACAAAATACTGCTTTGGTAATAGGAACGTTTTCTGCATGGTTTGGGTATACTGGAGCAGACAGGAGAGAAGCGTGTGTACAAGAGCTGGACTGTTCCACTCACTTTCAGGATCAAAGAATGATCCTTTATAGCACAGATAGCGCCGTGACACACTGAAGAGAGTAGGGAGGGCAAATGATTTTTAAGATGCAAACTTTCTAGGGGTTGCTGGTAAGCACACTCCACACCCTCCACAGCTAACAAGGAAACACTGAGCAAGAGTCCCATGCTAGCTGAAGTCGGTGGTATTTTTACCAAACTCAAGAATTCTTACCCTCCATGGTAGAAACAGAGTACTGCCAAGGGCAGGCTCCTAGGGACACCAGGAGCCTTCCATTACAAGGAAGGACAGTGCATTGGAACTGGAGCAGAAAGAGATGGTCCACGCCCAAGATTTTGTTAACCTCCTTTTCTATCCTGGGCTATATAAAAAGCCCTATCGTATAAACAACCCTATGGTATCCCGGGCTGCATAAAAAATGTGGCCAGCAGGCCAAGGTAGGTGATTCTCCCCCTCTACTCTGCTCTCAGGAGACCCCACCTGGAGTACTGTGTCCAGGTCTGGGGTCCCCACTACAAGAAAGAAATGGGCCTGTTACAATGGGTCCAGAGGGCCCCCAAAATGGTCAGAGGGATGGAACACCTCTCCTATGAAGAAAGGCTGAGAGAGTTGGGGTTGTTTGGAGAAGAGAAGGCCCTGGGAAGACCTTCTGGTGGCCTTTCAGTACTTAAAGAGGGCTCATAAGAAAGATATACCTTATAAGAGATGTCAGGGTCTGTAGTGACAGGACAAGGGGCAACAGTTTTAAACTGAAAGAGATTCAGATCAGACACAAGGAAAAAAAAAGTTATGATGAGGATGGTGAGACACTGGAAGAGCTTGCCCAGAGAAGCTGTGGATGTCCCATCACTGGAAGCGTTCAAGGCCAGGCTGGACAGGGCTTTGTGCAACCTGATCTAGTGAAAGATGTCCCTGCTCATGGTAGGGGAGTGGGACTCAAAGGTCCCTTCCAACTCAAACCATTCTATGATTGTTTTTTTCCCCCTCTATGTAGAGGAAAAAGTAGTGACATAAATAGATGAAGAGAGTACAAATACAGCCATGATAAAACTTGTCCCAAAAATTTACATTCCTATTTTTCTCACTGTTCTGCAGATGCCATTTTTATCTCCTTCCTTTTTCCTTGTTAAGTCATACTTTCTTGTACTACCCCAGCAAAGCTGAAGTATTAAAAAACTCCTATTACATATACATATCTACACACAAAACATAAAACTTCAAAAGAAAGTATTTAATGCCTTTAAAATCAGTTTTATCAGCCCAGAGGATAAATGTTGGCCGATGAAGTTACAGAAGTGGAAAACCTAGAAAAGCATTTTCTAAGCAGTAGCTCTGACTACTGGCTGATTTAATTCCAATCAAGCCTGTTGCAATCCAGAGTGCAAACCAACGCACACGCATTGCTGTATGTGTTTCTCAAACTGGGCACTCTATGCCCTTCTCCAGATCGGAATCCCAACAACAAAATCCCCGGGATCTGGAAGAGATTCCCTAGTGACAATGAGAAAGGTGATTTCCATTTTCTACTTTTAACTCCCTCGCCCCCAAAAAATCAACCCAAAAGAACCCACAATCAAATAAGTTTTGCCCATTAACATTAAACGACTCTCCAAAATCTTGGAAGTAGATCAGCTGTGATTTATTGTTGCTGATTTATATACATGCCAAAATACAAATGTGTGTCAAAACAGGCCTAAGAAAACATGAAGAAAAGGAACAGTAGTGATTCACAGGAATCAAGAACTGGCTTCATTCAGATTTTTCTCCAAAAGGCCTCATTTGTTTATTACAAAAATTTTGATACTACCACCTTTGTATGCTTTTTTCAAGAAAGAATGGTGTTTAGGATGAGTGAGTACCAGGCTATAACTAGTCATTAAAAGGACAGAAAGAAGCCGTAGCAGTGCACTGTCACTCTATTCTCAGCTCAGCCACCAGCTTTCCTTTGCCACTTCATCAGTGTCCTTCACCTTCTGCCTCCATATCTGAATTACACCATCATTAATTACTTGTGAGTTCTTACAACACTTCGAATTCCTTTAAATACAGCAGTCCTCTGATCTCCTCATTTCATACAATGCGTATCCATGCATATCACTTAGGGCAGGGGGAAAGGAAGAAGAGAAAACAGCAGGGAGAGTGAGGGTAACTACAGAGTAATTACTGCCAGCGTGAATGCTCTTCTCAGTCATTAACCATCTGCCATCTAAGCAACTGAAGAAAGTTTTAAGGCTTTCCAAGTAAGTCAAGAAAGAAAAATTAAGAGGCAAGAATAAAGCAACAGACAGACAGGAAGGCCGAATTCTCTGCACATCACCTGTTCCAACTTGGAGCGATATACTATGAATAGCGTAATTTAAGAGTTATCGTATTTTCAGCATAAATATGCACATAATTAGCAGTTAAGTCCAAACCAGAGTCCTAATTGCTTAGGATATATACAGTCTTTGAACAAACATAAGGTCCAAATCCTTCTCTCCACCCTTAGATGCAGATACTGGTCTCACCCACACAAGCTGTTCCTAAAACGCAAGTATCCTCCAGTCCTACTTGCATGGGGATCTCAAAAAGCAAAGTAGGTTGTTTTCTGCTTTTGCTGTCTCCTTCCTCTATACCTACCGCCTTTCATGCCGAAAAGTAACAGTAGCAGTTACCTTCCCAATAAAGAATAGCAGCTATCAGTATTTCCCCCATGAACTCAAAATATAGAGGTGCTCTAATTTATATGAATAAGGAAGTTACTATTAGAATAATCCCTCACGGTATTCTCCTAATCCTTACAATTTCTCTTCACATCAGCCAAGATACACTGGTGCCCCAAGGCAGCATATGAATCAAATTAGTGACGCTTCTGCCCAATGTCACTTTTTCCTTCTAGGCTAGCTGAGTGACAAAAGTGAGAAATGATGTTTTAGCAACACCTTTTTTCTTCTCAGTCCCAGGGAAATGCATATACTTCCCATCAGACTGTCCAAGGTTGGGTGGGGTGTGTATACACACATATCTATGTACATGCACACACAGAGATATATATGCAGATAAACACATGTTTGTAACATGACTGCCAGCATGATTATCTTCACCAACTCTTCAGCCCTTACTGGTCCTTAACCATCTGTCTCCTCACTGCACGCATACACTCACACAGCCATGCAAATAATTCATCTGGTCCATAAACAGATGCTGCCCAGGGTCTACTTTCTCACAAGACCCTCTAGAGCAGACTGAAGGTGGGCTATAGGTTAGATTATTACACTGTGTGCTGGGAAAAGGACCAAAGCAAGGTGCCCTTTCAGCCAGAGACTGTAACAGTGTCTTGTATTATTATGCCACTGTACCTAAATTTGCCGATATAGTTTTGGGCCTGAGCTGAAAAATCCCTCTCTGGACAGTCTCCTGTCTGCGTGTAGGCAAGGAACAGAGATGAGAAATGGCAAAGCCTGAGCAAGAGAGGCTGCAAAAAGTGGGAGCACCCAGCATGCTCAGAGACCATTGCCACTTTCTGCTCTACCAGTGACCTCTTGTGGGAAGGGTGGAAAACAACAGTCCCCTCTTTCCCTCTTCATACCACTTGGAGTGACACCCCTCACAAAGGTGTTAAACTTCTAGTAGTGTCGAGTCCATACCTACAAAGGGCCTTCAGTACTTTGCAAATTGCTGAAAAACTACTGCAAGCTGAGAAAATAGGGACAGGGTAAGTAGGAAGACCCTCTCATTTATAAACGAGTAGGGATAAAAAACACAGATAAAACTGAATTTTAGTATTCTGGATGGTATTACAAAATAAGTGACTTTTTTTTTTTTTAAAACATTGAAAAACCCTCCAGAAATTGCTTTGGAAGGATAAATAATGAGAAAACACACTGTAATTTCTACAAGGTAGGAAGCAGAAGTGCTATGGAAGGCAAAGTATTGTGGAAAATAAAACTTTCAGCAGCTCAGCACTAATGTGATGCTCCATTTCACTAGTATTCCCATCTGCTGTGGAGCAAACTGCTTCAAGCAAACTTTTCATCGATATTCATCACCTGCATGTTCTCCGTCTAATGATTGTCTGAATTAAGATCCTGTAGGAGTGGTCTGTGGTAGAACTGAAGCTGTGCTTTGAATAGAAAAAAAAAAAATGATCGCATTATGGTAAGCATTCTCAGCATCGGCACCTAACATTACAGCATTAGTTTTGACAGTTTTTTCTGGCTCAGTTTGCTGTCTTAAAAAGGAAACTGCTTGTTATCCATGCAGGACTATCATAACAATTGCGTATCTCTGTACTCTACGTGGCACTTGCAAAACAGTTCAGGAATACTACCGTTTTCATGACAAGATGTGAATAAAATGCAATAAACCAAGATTAGGGCGACACATATTAAATGAGCACTAACAAGGCTACTTATTTGCAGTTAGGTTCTTATGGAAAAAAGTTTGCAGTCAGAAAAATAATAAAACTTAAGGATCAAATTATTAACAATATGCACTTCACTTCCAGTTTGCCCTAACTTTTGAATGTTCGAATCAGCAGATTTATTTTAAAAGAACTGAACTTATATTATCAAAAGAAAAATAAACAATCCATGAGACCCAAATTAAACACATAGTAGGCAGGATCAAAAAATTCATATTATCACAAGAGCCTAACTCTTCCCAACAGAGTAAACATAGCAGCGTAGGTTTTATGTGGAAGACCAAAATGTGGAATGTTTTGCCATTATTATGAAATTTTAGAAACACTTTGCCCAGGAGTTTCACAGTAGTTTGGCAACAACACGGAAATAGTGAGATTCTGATATTTGGCTCCAGCAATCAGCGTGATTTAATCAAGAGATTTCTGTGCTTTCCCTACCCTTGACCTTTTTGTTCTTTTCAATCTGTCTAGTCTCCCTTTGCAACTTTCCTTTTTCACCACCTATCTGTCCCAGTCTCCGCTTCAGATTTCCACTCCACCATTAGACTCCCACCTTTGATACCCATTTGTTCAACTCGTTCCAGTTCCTTCCCACCAATTTCACATCCAACAAAGGCAAGTAGCAGCAAGCTTGGAGGTGAAAACATTGACTGTTCCATCACTAATTTATCCCCTCTCAGCCTCACTTTAAAACCAGTTTCCTCACCAATCTCACTTCATTCTAGTTATGTGATTCGGCCTTCTCCCAGAACCAGCTGCTCACTCCTTGATTCAAGAAATGTCTTCTTTCACATCTTGAAGCCATCAGAACACTGCACTGCATTATAGAAGATCTGTATCTCTGCCCAGTCCTATGCACAGACTTACTCAGCTCTAAGCTGCACCCTACCTGCCAAATTTAACCAAAATCCTCCAGCAGCTCTTTCAATATGGAAACAGAAAGCACAGTTCTTGATCAAATCAGGCAGGGATCTTTCTTTGACCTTAAAACAACTGAAAACATTTAATCCTGAAGCAAAGCTTACCCCTCTTACCAAAAGAAAGATGATGTCCCAGAACATAAAAGCTTTGAGCATCTAAAAGTAATTAGGCTTTCTCATTAAAAAAATGGAAGAAATGACACATTTCCTCATGTGTATGAGCCACAGCACACATAATGAACACAAGAGATCAAATGACACGTAGTAACTTGTTTACATATCTGACTGATGCTTCTTGACTTTAGAAATAGTTTGTGCCATTTTGGTTGGCATCTTCCATAACAGTTCTGCTCAGGGCAGAAAACAAAGCTCAGAAAACTCAAGAACTTAAAAATGGGGTTTTATCTGAGACCTCATGACCTGAATAGGTGGCAGTACCAGCTCTCCCTATTGGAAGGATATATTCTAGGCCACGTTGTCCTGAACTGCAACGTTCTTCAAATCACTTGAGCACTTACTAAAGCTCAGTGATATGCTTGCTTTGAGAGCCAAGGGAAAAACTGACTAATGTTAAGACACCTTCAAAATATTTTAATGCTCACGAGCTAAGCATTACGTAAATTTGCTTTCATGACCTTTTAAAGAGAAAAACTGCATTTCAATGACAGTCTTCTATAATTAAAAAGACAACACTGACGAAATATAGTTTACATGATTAATATATTTTACTCAGTATGTACACAGTTCTCCAAACAAATTGGGTCACACAAAGGCAGTTTAAGAAGTGTTAAGTAACCACCTTATCAACTGTTACATGGGATATGTCTTAGCTGGTTTTGCTTCCTCCAGCTCAGCGTCCAACCAACGGTATCTGCGGTGACGGCGCAGAACTTCAATCGCTTTTTGTTCTAGTGATGTTGGTTGAATACCCAGGTCTTCCAAACCAGGAAGATCAGGAAACTTCATGTCTGTTGTGTGAAACTTTAAAAAGAAAAAAAAAAAAAAAGTTGGAATTCACTTGACAGAATGAACAGCATTACAGCCAATGCAACTATTCACATACTGAAAAAAGTATTGTGTACTTATACCTGAGGTCGCCTTTTTTCTTTTACAGAAACAAACTAGCATAAATACCTAGTACTAGAAACACTTTAATAAGTCTCAAAACAATTTTCTACAAATGGCAGCTCTTGGGAGATTTTGCTGCAATTTCAAGGCTGCTTATGTAAGACTGTTTCGCCCAAGAAAGAACCATGCAATACAATGCCCTGCTGCATCTTGTACTGGATCTGAAGAACTATTCGAACACAAATGCGGATTCAGCCAGCTATGGGTCAGTCCCAGTTCCTTCATCATAATTTTGGCTCAGTGTTTGTCCTTGGGAGGAGGTAAAGATTCAGTGCGGCCCTACAGAACTACAGCATGATTATACAAGGTATTGAGTACCCAGTGTACTTCAACAGGAGATACAGATGTTCTGCATCTGGCAAAAAGTCCTTCAGGCTTCAGATTTAGATTCAGGAATAAATAGCGGTGAGACATGCAGGAAGTGTCTTCATTTTCTCTCCAGCAGGTATACATTACCAGGAAGATTACTACATTGCAACCACAAAATTAGGCCAAGCTTGTACGTGCATATTTGCATGGCAGTTATATATATTCTGCTTTGTCAAGAAAATGTATGTTGAATTATCACCATCGGTACGTTGTTTTTCTCTGTTCATGTTTTACAACAGGTTCCTGTGCAGGACACATATTTCATTCTATAACCATATTTGCAACACACATGACCTAAATCTCAGAAAACAGGAATTTCTCTTATGCTATTATTCCTTGAAAGGTCTTTAAGTCAACCACATCTAAGTTTGTGTAGATTACTTAAGGATGAAAAGCTGGGAAAGAGGAACGATCAGACACAGAAGTGACATGGAGAAACTCCCTCTTACACTACCCATGCTATAGCTGAACTGCAGTAGTTTTAGTGGTTTTGTTCAGGTTTATTTTATGAAGTGTAACTCTCTAAACTACAAAGGTAACTAGAAGTAAGGTTTTCAGATGTTACATCTACATCCTAGGTCAAGACAGCCAACGGAACTACAATGCCAACTCTCTCTAGTATGGGAGAAGAAGGGAAGCTTTGCACTAGATTGTGAATAAGCTTAACTCCTTTATCACACACTGTCCACAGTTTTTCACAATTATTTCTAAACAGAACAGGAAACCGATTTATTTCACAGATGGAGGAATGTAACATAGAAGTTAATTGCTTACAGCTATTCAGTAAGCAGCTTTAAGTATAGGACCCAGTTCTCCCAGATCCATGATAGTAGCCTCTCTCAAATTAATTTGGGGACAATCAGGTCAAAAAAAAGCTATTGGTAGTGCATCATAAACAAGGGCTTAAAACTCCAAATCTGCAAAATCATTGGGAGAGTACCTGCAACCTTCAGAGAGCAGCAAGCTTAGAGTCTGTCAAAGTGCATGACCCTATCATTACTAACCTACCCATATACCACCTGTTTTGACGTTAATACTTGCTAAATCACTACTTTTTCCTCACTTGCAGTTGCTTTTTTTTTGCAAGATATTTCTCCACCCCCACTCAGACACTCTGAGATGTTACAAATAAACATGAAGTTGCAACATGTTCACAAGAAATGCACTCTAATGTTAAGTGAGAATTTGGGCTGTATCCAGCGCTGTCACTTCAACTTGAGTTGTTAAAAATGCCATTATCTGGATGGCGTAAGTGATTTTAATGCATCTAGAGGTACATAAACTCACTGGTTACCTAGAAGTGGGGAGCACTCCCCTGAATCAGTTAGCTGCATATTGCACATCCAATCTCTACTTTGGCTTTGCTATTGTCAACAGCATGTGTTTTGGGGGATGGGGATGTGGGCACAGCAAAGCATGCAGCCTTGACCACTTTTAATACATAGAAGGCTGGGCCCTTTCCCCGCCCCCATCATGTTACTTCTTGCTATATAACCCTCTCACCAACTGTTTCAACCACTTTCTTAAACATATTTAAAGAAATATGTTAACTACTCTTCCTCCACCAATGCTAGTGGAAAGACTACATTATAAGGATGCCTTTTAAACAAAGATCCTTTTAGTCCCTCTCTCTTACTAAGCCTTTGTAAGACTACACCAGAGGAATCTCCAGACTCCTTTGACAGTGTATCCCCTTGGCACTGTTAACAGTTCTGGACAAATAAGTTAAGAGCGAGACTGCAGAACAGTAGCTGCAGCAATTGTATGGCAGGAACCATAAGCATTTCTGAGGAAGGCTATATATAGACACCTTTAAAAATTTAAATTTTTGTAGTATCCAATAGTCCAAAAGTAATTCTTTGTAATCAAATTGTAGACACTGAACTGACTGAAATACTACACAACATGATGTACACCTATTGCAGCACTCCTTGAATGCAAAACTACAAGTGCAAGTTACAAATACACAATGAAGCATTTCCCAAGAAGAACTTGTGGATCGTCCTACACTTACCCGGTCCACTTTGTCTCGTGTTAACCATGGTTCAAACGGACTAATCTCAAAGAATCTTGCAACTAAACTGTAATCAGAAAGAGTATTGCAAAAGTACAGTCATTATCCAGATGCACAGAAGAAAACGAGATCTGGTAAAAATATTTCACACTTAATAGACAGTGAGCAAGAGCTTGTTCTGTAGCTGTTCTTGCAAGCTATGCATTCATTAAAGCAGTGAACGTGCCAGCCAGCAAGTTCTCTGTTGCGTTTCTGGTAACTTTTAACCGCCTGCTACTGAACTATTCTTTTACTTTGGAAGGGAATGGAGGAGCAGATATCTAGAAGTAAAAATGAGCATTAGTGGGTGGGAAAATAAACCTCCACATCCAATTCCTCACACACCAGAGGGTTCAGTCTTGCCCCTTTCTTCCAAACTCTGTTCCCTAGTAGTGTAGGCAGTAATCCAATTAGTCATGAAGTTTGATTCAATGCTTCCATGAGAAAACATGCTTGCTGACAACTAAATGAGTTAACAGCCGTACAAACAAGATGATGGAATCTGGAGCAATCTGCATCTATAAAAAGGATGAGGATTAGTAGATTTGCAGTTTCCAGAATGAAGTTTCCCTGGTAAGAAAGAAAATCTGTCAGAGAAAAGAAAGTAACACTACAGCTCTTGCTCAGTGTCTTGGGACCAACAGTATTCAAGGTAGAATCTCTTACTGAAGTGCTCACCTGGCAGACTAAGGTGTTACTAAATTACTGCACATAAACAGAACTAGGCTTATCCCCCTTTTAGATGCACTCTTTTCTCAAAAATATAAAATGGCACTTAGTTTAGCCCATAAAGAAAAAAAAACACAAGGACTGCAGCAGAAGTGAATAAAACTAATAATCACCCACATAGTTACCTTTTAACAAGCTGCCCTGTGTCAGCTGAGCCATGTTAACCTGATGCTTCTACAACTAATTCAGAAACAGCCACAACAGTTTAAGATGTTCTAACATTATTCATCATCAGTTACATGAATCCAATGTTGAGTCCTATTAGCAGATTGGTAGGAGGCTTCTAACATTGGTGACTTTTTTAGCTTATTAGTTTGCATTGTACTAAAATTGAGGAGGACCAGAACATTAACACATCTCAACCATGCTGAGGGCAGCTTCTGAAACAGCATTTGCTGTTTGAGGTAGCTCTACAAAAGCATGTCATTATGCCTTAGGGACTAGGCCCAGGCTCAGATTTATACTGCGCTTTTTCATGCATTATTACTCACTCAGTAACTGCAATTCAGCAAATCAGCTTTTGTCCTCAGTGCCCCCTGAGGCCAAAAGGTACAGCTCCAGAAGTTCAGTGCAGGCAAACAGAGCCTTCACAGTCCATCCACTGTAGTCAACTGAAGTGATGCTACACCTTTCTCTGATTACCTCCCCATTTACTACTATCTTCTAAAAGATGTTACTGCCCTCATATCACAGACAAAGTAGTACATGCTCGCAACTGCACTGATCAAATTCCCAGGCCAACATCTCAATACAAATTTATCTCCAACACTGGCTCAAATCAACATAAAGGGCTGAACTAGAAAGTCAGTCAATACCCATACCCACCCTTATCTCAACTCTGTTTCCAAGGTGGCAGTGCTCACCAGACTGGAAGGACAGCTGACAGTAGCAATATCTTAAGCTGCTGCAGAAAAATTTGTCAGGGCCTATGGACAGCAACATACACGCAGATTTTCCCTGTGGTACTATGAAAAGTTCATTTAGTTTGCTACCAATTGCTACTTAGAACCTTTTGCAACTTCTTGACTCAGCAAAGCCATTCAATGACTTTGGAATAAATAGTTGTATTAATTTTATTACAAATACACCTTTCATATCCTAGTTCATCAAATGCAGCTGAGCATAAGACTCAAGCTAGCTAGTAAGTACCTAGGGAAAGTCAGTTTCTACAATCCTACTGCATTAAACAATTGACAATGTTAAATGACCAATGCAACAGTTATTTATGCTTTTGTGCCACCTGGTGGATCCCAAGTTCTTCATGAAGGAAGGGTCTCACTTACTGATAGAGAGGACGAGGAAGCGGATAGGGAAGAAAGGTTCGAAAGGAAATGGCATAGATGTATTCTACCATGTCGTAAAGGAGGTATCTCTTAGGTCTGGAAAAAAAACAATAAAAATCAACAAACATTACCGGTATGTTAGGTGTATATATATTTGCAGCAAGAGACAAAAATTTTACAGCCCTCCACCCCCAAGGCCTACCAGGGACCTGTTTTCTTTAATCTAAGTGATTTATCAGATTTGCCATTTTAACTCAGGAGTGGGGAACAAATTTTGGCTCTCCAGATTCTGTACTGTTTGAAATAAAGAGGGATCAAGTTAGAAAAACATATCATCTGACACCAGTGATGGTTAACAGTGTAAGCCAAAAACTGCAAATCTGCTTCGTCACCATGTTGGGTGCCAGTGCCCAGGCACTGGCGGGGGGGGCTGCAGGGGTCGGGGCTGCCCCATGCTGGGCACACCCGGCTCCAGCAGACCCACCGCAGGGCACAGCTGAGCACCTCAGACAAGATGGTGGCACCTCTGGAAAAACATCTTTAAGGAAGAGCAAAAATGGCACACGAGCAGAGAGAAGTAAGGAAAAAAGTGTGAGAAACAGCCCTGCAGACACCAAGGTGAGAGGAGTAGGAGGGGGAGGAGGTGCTCCAGGCACTCAAGCAGAGGTTCCCCTGCAGCCCCTGGAGACCCCATGCTAGAGCAGGTTTAATCCTGCAGCCCGTGGAAGGGCCCATGATGGAGCAGGGGAACAGCATGAGGAGGAAGGAGAGGAGCTGTGATGGAATGACCCCATAACGCGGCATTCCTCCGCACCGCTCAGGGGCAAAAAGAAGAGGAGTTGGGTGTGAAGGACTAAGTTGAGCCTGGAAAAAGGGTGGGGGGGAAAAGTTATTGTTTTATTCTTTTTGTCTTTATTT
The DNA here is from genome assembly GCA_013398915.1 of Dromas ardeola. NCBI lineage: Eukaryota > Metazoa > Chordata > Aves > Charadriiformes > Dromadidae > Dromas > Dromas ardeola. Next base: position 124,227 of record VYZM01020631.1, read on the forward strand.
CACACTATTCAAATCCATTTTAATTGACAGTAAATTTTTCCCAAGTCGAGTCTGTTGGCCCATGACAGTAACCATTAAGCAATCTCCCTATCTTTATCTCAACCATAATCTTTTCATACTATTTTCTCCTGCTGTCCTGTTGAGGAGGGGGAGTGAGCAGCTGGGTGGGCATCTGGCTGCTGGCCAAGGCTAATCCACCACAATCATACTGAATAAAGTGTATTCTATGTACTTTTAAAGTGCCTCTTCATGTACCTTTAAAGTACCTTTAATGTGCCTCTTCCATGAGATAACTACTGACTCAAATTCTGAATACAAGATTTTTAGTGCTGAGACAGAACTGAATTTGTACACGCCCACTTGGCAGTTTGTAGTAGAAAGAAGGCAGAATGCAAATGATAAAATTAAGAAAGGTTTGTTAACAAGATATCCCCTTTCTGGTAGCAAATGGCTGCAAGGAAATTGATTCACTTTCCTTTGCTCAACTAAGAACATACTGTTCTCTTCAAAAGCAAGAGGAAGAAACTAAGATAAATTCTCCCAAAAGGATGCATTCTCCCTGTCAAGATGAAGGGAAGGAAGCAGTCAGTCTGCTACACACCTGCTGTAGTTTAAAAGAAACATAAACCATTGGGAGTTCCCATTACTTTCTTGTTCAGTCTGCCTTAGGATTTTAATACTCTATAGATGGCTCAGACTGAAAAAAATATCTCCCTTGGCTTTTAAGGCAACTTGCTGGTATTCCAAAACATTCTGAAAAAATTCATGACAACACAGAAGAGCACACTGCTGAGCACTGGTGTGTCACTTGGTCTTTCAACCTTCAAAATTACATCCTGCTGATCATGATCAAAGCAGTAAAAGTCTGTGTCTCCGAAGGATTTGCTATACTTTTCAGCTAAAGTAGAGACCTCACTGACATGACAATGATGGTGAGACCGATTGCTTCGCAGGTAGGGGCCTCCTAAAAATAAGACTCTGTAGGGTTTTTTTCATCTCCAGTCGTCCTTTTGTTTTTTAAAATAGGAGACACTTAATTACTGTTGGAATCTAAACCTCCACAAAAATGAAACCATGCTAGAGTAAGACTGTGTAAGTATGTAAAACTTCACACAGTACAAAAATTCAAGACTATGATACAAAGAACATGAATTTCAGTTTGATAAACCCAAGATCTCAAAGATATCAAGGTCTGATGTTGCATGCATGAAAACTGAGCCTTCAATTGACATATTCTTCAGAAAGAACAGCAATGCTAATAACCACAAACAAAATTTGTTAATAGATGCTGGAAAAAAGACAGAACCCCAAATTACTACTACTATAGTTTGTAGAAACAAATTAGGGCAAAATATTCTAATGGATATATTTAAAGGTAGGTCAGCAATATTTGGGAGAATTCAAAAGAATTCAACACTCGAAACTCCTTATCAACTTCATCCAGGTGGCTGGATTACAGAACCTGAGAGAGATCTGCATTCATGAAGTTACAATAAAGGACTACCATCAAAAACAAGATACTAAGTTTTCTTCTGTTAATAGAACCTACAAAAGAAACACAGCAAAAAGTTTTAATGTCAAATTTACTTACTCAGACGAGGAAAAAAACCAACACAACCAAACCTCATTTTCATTAGTTATTAGCATTTTTTTTTTTACCAAATTTTTTGCCTTTGCACTTTAACATCCTCATGCCTATCCAAACGTACTATAAGCCAATTTCACTTTTATCCTGATACGTAAGAATCATGTAAGGATGTACAGCATAGCAAAACTTAAAAATGTGAAAATAAGATAAACACTGTTTAGATTTAACAAGTGGATGAAGCAAAACCAATGCCACTGGGGAAAGAGTGGAACAGGTGAAAAAAAATCCCAGATCTTCAGTCATTCAGAAATAGCAATGACACCACTGTCACAGTTAAAACTCTATTCCACCATATAATAGGAAAGAAAGGGGGGGGACGGGACAGGGGACGGACGACCCAACCAAAACCCCAAGCCAGAAATAGAATGCTCTTTTACAAAATTAGTATTTTAAACTCAAACTGGTAACTCCATTTAAAAAAATAAAAAAGCATCTCATACAGCTTTAGTCAAGGGTTACGCTGCAGAGTTCCTTTGGTTTTACAACACTTGTTTGGATCTTCACTTTAGACCATCATTTATTCAGTCTTTTCAGTCACTGTTAGGTGCCTGAAACTATGTATTTTTTGCAGTGAGAATCTGGCATCCTTGCTTGAATTCCTACCTCGGAAACCTGGGCACTGAACTTCTGGCCCTCTGTAAATTGCCAAAAAATTATATTTGAAACTGTAAGAATACATTCAAAGTTTAGCCAATTTCCCTTCCATCTGGCTGCAAACAGTGTTCTATTTAGTGTGCAAATCTCAGCTTCTCCTGCAGTTGAAGCAGTTGCTTCTGCTCAGGCAGCAATGAACCTAAAAACAGGTGCCTCTCCTTCCTTTTGTGGCAGGCGACTTTGGATACCTATTGATCCATCTTCAAGTTTGCCCCCAAAAGACGAAATAGTCACCCAAAGGGTTAATTATGTCACATTATGTGTTTTTGCATTAGTTGTGTCCATCTGACATCTACATATCTATGCTCTTTGATTAAAAAAGTGGTTTTCAATGGCGGTCTAGCATTTGTTTCCACTCGTTCTTTAATGCGACAGTTCATATCATCCCAGTGATCTGAAGCAACTTCAAGTTACTTGTTGTAACTTTACTGTTGCCTTAGTAGTCCTTTCAGACCATTGTTAGCTGCTTTCTCTCATTTTGCTAGTTTTTGAGCAGAAGTTCCTCAGCATGATCCAAAAGAATTTGAAGACCTGCTTGCTCCCTTTTCCAGAACACCAGCATACAGCACACCTAGCCCAGCTGCCAGGATAACATCTTCCTCAACAGCTCAGTTAGAGCACTGAGGAAAGTGACATCATGCGAGTAAAAGACAAACTAGCAACCACCTTTGCACTACGAGAATAAAGAACTGCCACCGCAACAACATCACAAAACAAACATGGAAAAAAACAATGTAATCTCAGATAAGCTTTTTGCAAAATCCTGATCCCGTGCACATTTTCAGTGTATAAGGGAAGAAGACAGAGATATGCACGCAATAGAAAAGAGACCTGTTCAGCATCATTTGTTTCTTGACTAATTAATGAATCTAATCTTCCTTTTACCACATATATTGGATGAAGACCAGTTCCAGTGCTGTTACAGCATCAAAACATGGACCCATTACCTTGGCATTTGCCATGGTGTTTATTCTTAATGCTAATGACCTATTCTGACTTGGAGCTTTTGTATACAAATTATTTCAAGAGATCCACAGTCTCTATCCATTCTAATTCCAGGTGGTTTCCACACAGCTTCCGCGGAATTTTCTCCAAATCTATGTTGTCTAGCGTGTTTCTCAAGACTGCCTATTTCTTTGTGTGCACATACATAACATTAAATGCAATGGGGCCCAAACTAGGATTTTCAGAGTACTCAGTAACAGCCTGAGTCATTTTTCCTCCCAAAAAGGAGGTGGAATTTACTGCAGCTCAAACTTGTGCATGGATGGAGAAATTAAATGTACTGTGCAGCATGCCAAAAAATGACACCAAAAAGAAGTACTGGAGTTAATTAGAATCAGAAGAGTAACCTACCCAGCCAAGGCATATGTTTTTCCTTTAGCGTCAGGATCCTGAATTGCATTCATAATTGCCTTTGCTACATCAACCACCTGTGAGAAACAAATTCAGACAATTACCAATAGAAAAAAGGAATGCATGCACACACTCCTCTTTCAGAAGTGATTTACAAGGGGAAAAGAAAGAAAAACTAATACACACACACACACAGAGGATGTGGGATTGTCTTGTTTTCAATAAAAACTTACATATACCGGTTGCTTCACTGTTTTTTTGCCCAGAGAAATAAGAGGCACACCACCAAACCAGCGCATGTCTGATAGAAAGACACATACATAACTTGAGAGTAAAATCTGTGAATCCTTTCAGTAAGCAAATAACCAATACCTTTTGCACTACACTGAGCGTGGATCTCTTCTGAAAATTGACTTAACTTTAAAAAAAACAAACAAGCAAGCAACAGAATTGGGAAGAATTACCATCAAATTTCAGTAGCACTGTTCTCAATGCACATTTAGTTTTCTTATTAACAATCATGGGATGCCGGTATTTTTTACTGTTTACCTAGAGTGGTTCAGAGATATCTCAACTTTGCAAGACAGAAACAGATTCCACTCTTCCCTGACCAACAATTTTGTTGGTGACGTATTAGTCATTGCTGTTGCTTCTGAGACTAGAACAACTCAGGTCGTTTTTTTACATTCCAGCATTACCAACTTGAAAAAATACTTTCAGGGTTAAGATGACCAGACCTTAGCTCGGAACAATCTAAATTAAAAAACAGTAGTACACCACCACACTGGAGGGGTGGGGGAATCAAACAGCAAAGTTTAACTAGATTCAGAAAGAATTCAGTCATGAGATGAAAATTTATTATGTTTCCATTACACACCTTCAGCTAAGAAAATACGGCACATTTCTGATCAAAACATACCTCTCTGCCTTTCAAAACCACGTCACATTTTCACTCTGTTCTCTATAGACAGGTATATAAATCATACACGGTTTTATCATTTCAAGAGTACATACTTGCGTAATGATTGAGAAATCGGTCCTCTCTCCCAAACATCTCGGAGGGCTTCAAAATTATAGCATTTGGAAATTCTTCCCTCACTGCTTTCTCTCCAACAGCCTATCATTCAATTAAAATGAACGCCCCCATTAGAACCATTCTGAACAGACCAGAAGAGAATGGCTTTTCAGAACTTAATACATCCTGACTACAGCACTTAAAGAAATTACAACACTGGTAGCACGAAAATTGTTTGTATTTGAACCATTTGATCTTTGACATCCTATGCTAAAATAAAGATCTCACAGAACATCTCAAAAGGCCCATAAACACATATATAATTTCTTCTATTTAAAGTACAATACAGTCTCTCTAGTGAAGTGACACAAATTTAAAATGACAAAGTTCAAAAAGGAAGAAGCCTAACCTAAGTACTTCTCTTGCTTACATCAGACCACAGCTTGGAAGAAAGCAGAAGGTTTATATAACTCCTACTACATTATCAGAATACTCCAAGAACTGCTTAAATACAGCTAGAAATTTCAGTGGCAGCTATCTACTTTCCACATGGGACTGGTCAATACAGTAATGCCTATCTATCCTATAGAGTTGCTACACATTGAGGGCTACCAAATTTTAACCCTGCTTTTAAAATTTTTTCATAGTAAAGACAAGGCAGAGTACAGCAAGCTCAAACAAAACAAAAATAGCTGAAACTGTGACAACAGTTACATTAAAAAGAGAAAATTATACCTCCTAATAAGGAAAAAATAATAGGATACCAAAACCAGTTTTTTTTTTTTCTTTGGTACAAGAGCAGGTAACAGTCCCGCTATAAGGGCCTGTAATCATGATACTCATCTGCCTTTGCAGCATTCATTTTGGTATCAACTGCTTACTTTGCTAGGTCATTCCAGCCTTAGATGTTTGGCCTGATATCGGATCCCAAACCATCAAACTAGTTTCTCTTTCTTAATGACAGTAATTTTGGATGCAAAGATATTCAAGGACAGAAGAAAGGAAGAGTTTTCAGAAACACACAATCTATTTCCCTTCAAAGCACATGAAGTACTAAGGAGGATTTCTAGCTGCAATAAGCACAGTAACTCAAAAATTCCTCAGCTGCGGAAAACATTCCATAGTGAATTCATACACTGATTTCCTTTAAACAGACCCAACTGGGGGAGATGGGAGGGGGGAACAACAACAAAAACGCTGGCTCTCGGAAAATACATTCAAAAAAAGTTTCAGACTTACTTTACTCCTGAGGTATTTGGAAGGACTCTTCATGCTAGCATTCAGGTGAGAGATATGAATGAGTGTTTCCACACCAGCTTCCCTAGTTATCTGCGCAATACTTTTAGGAATATTTACAAATTCATCTTCAAAATTGAAATTTCTAAAACAAGGCAAAAAAACAAATTTTAGAGCAATCAACAGTGGCTGCCTACCAACCAACAGCAACCATTACATATTACTTGAATGTATTTCAAAAACCTATCTTGATGCTCTTTGTTAGAAAGTTTCCCTTCATGAGGGACTCTTCATATAATAAAAACATGAGGCAAGTGAAATGCAACAGTAAGCTTCAATTACAGTAATAGTACTGTCTGCTTCTTCATCAGTTAAGATTAAATCAGTAGGAAAAATCCTCTTTCCCCCTAGTCTGTGACAAACAGGAAACTCTTCCAAGTGAAAATAGATTATCTTTTTTAAGAGAAGTGCTGCATCTTGCAATCTTAGCAAAGCTGTCTTTTTACAACACCCATTTGAAATTTGTCTCAATTGCACTCAATTACACTACAAAGGAGCTCAAAAATTCTGAGCATCCTAAGTTATGGCAGATGCTAGGCATTGGGAAAGTGGACAAAAACAGAGCAAAGAACTCAGAGGTGCCTATGCAAATGGAAAAGAATTTTACACTGACAGAAGAGTTAGAACCATTTCATAGCAGCTCTAAAAGACTTCAAGGAGATGCATGCAAAAACAACACCTCACTTTATGGCATTCAAGGGGCCTAAATTAGGGGGGTTCAACTGTAATCTAGTTTGGCATCTGATCAAGAACAATGCAGAAGTTCTGTCTCCAAGCAGAACTAACACTATAGGCTGGCAACAATCCCAAAATTGTTTCCAAATATTCCAAGACTGCAAGAAAGAGAACTGGCTTCTCATGTCTTTATACTGTCCTTGCACGCACCCCGCTCCATCTTTTCCATTTGCTTTGGGTAACAAACATCTTGTCCAAATGCCTGCCTCTCTGTCCTTATCTACTCCCACAGCTCTTCAGATCCCACTGGAGCCTAAAGAAAGCCTTAAAAATAAGAAGTTATTTTTGACCCTTCAATAACTAATCTGATCCTGGGAACCATCACTCCTGTTCTACTCACAAAAATAGATTTTAGAAACACACAAGAACAAACAACATCCCTCCTGTAACTATGGAGTTTTCAAACAACATAGTATACACAGATGAGACTGTACACTAATACTAGGCAAAGGGGAAAGTATTTAATGGCAGGCTTTACTTTTT
>VYZM01020631.1:138862-170507 GCA_013398915.1 Dromas ardeola
AGCCCCTCCCCTCAGCCGGTGCGGGCCCGCGGGCCTAGCCGGGGTCATGGCGGCCCCGCCGGGTCCCCATCCCCGGTGCGTGAGCAGAGCTGCGGGCGGTCGTAGCACCTGGCAGCGCAGCAGCTGCCGAGCTGGTGGGCTGGAGCCCATGCCGGCCCGTGGGGGACGGAGAGGCCGCAGGCGGGTGAGCGCCGTGGGAGGCTGTGGTGCACAGTCGGGGCCCGGCTGGGGAAGGACGCTTGAGGTCGTAGACGCACAGCTCTGGAGTGGGAGTTTTAGAAGCCCCCAAGAGAGGAATTTCGGGGGGGCTGTGTGACCTCCAACTCGTGGAGGTGTGTTTGAAAATCCCGAGCTTAAATACTTAATTCATTTCTCTCGGGAAACTGCTGTTTCACAGGTCCTTGCGCCTGCTTCTGAGTGCCCGTCTATTGGGAAATGAGCCAAGTCCAACAATTAAATGACAGTAACTTTGGCCACTACTAAGCCGGACTGATTGAAAACATTTTCAGTAACTCATTACTTACGCCTTGAATTACCTGGCCTCATTAAATTAGCCTTAAAGGGGAATTAAACAATTTTACGATTACAGACATGAAACCACTCTAAAATTCCTAACTCCCTCTGTCATCCTTGGTCTTCAACATTTCACTGAGACTTTTTCCCCTAAGCAAGTGCTGCTGTGAATGTTGCATCACGATCACACACAGGGCACTCTAAATCTGCCACTCGCACTATTATAGCCTTGTTTTTCCCATGGGTTCCCATTGCTTTTTAGTCTGCATTGAATACAAATGGCCATTCTTTTGTAACCTGGCTTACACCACTGCAGCCAGTGCTCATACTAACCAAAAAGTTTCTAAAACATCAGCGCAGTAAAAGGCAGAGTAGTCAGGGAATGTGTCTGGCAATTTAGTGCAGATTCCAAAATAATCGATTTTAACTCATCTTTTGTTCTGACACAAATCCAAATGGCAGTTTGCCAGATCCATGGCATAGCAGGTGATGTGCTGTTTGGGGCAAAAAATTTGGATGCTCTGTGAGCTCTAGCCATCTCCAGTTCTCAGCCACAGCACACTTCTTTTCTTTGATGTGTAAGCCAGGTGCATACCAAACTAAATGTGCTCATCTCTTTTTGCTGGTAGCCAGGAACCACGGCAGCAGGCCCCTTCCACCTCTCACCCCCAAACTGCCGACCCACCACTGCTCTCTCCACCTTCATCCTCCCTGACGGTCTCACCACAGCTTTTCTGAGCGGCCCAGCCTGCCTCACCACCTTTGGGAAATCCAGTTTGTACGGTTATGCTTAGATACTGTACAAAAAAGCTGAGGCTTACAATCTGTATTTGTATTTCCATGTATCTCATGGAAAGCAGTGGGAATTTACCAAACAAAACTGGGTGCCCAGCCTCATTTCAGAACTGGTGCACAGCTACGTGAAAGCGCCTGTCGTATTTCAGCATCTCACACAGACATCTTGTTCTTGATCCAAGTCAGAACCCCTTGCTGTGGAGACCTGACCCTTACTTGTTTTGTCTGATGACGTAAGTGTCCATGGAAAGTGATTTTATAACAAATTCTAAGCTTGGACTAGAAAGAGAAGGATGAATTAAGGCTAAAGCAATGGATTACAAATCAGGAGATGTGTCTTCTGCTCCAGGCTTGCCACCCTATGATTTTAGGAGAGATGAACCAGAGCTCTGTGGTTTTCACTTTCCATTTTTAAAAGAATATTTTCCTATTTCGGCAGTGCTGTTGTAGGGATAAGATGGGCTAGTTGGCCAGAGGTGCTTTTGTCTTATGGTGATGTAATCATAAAAAAAAGCAGTAAGGTAATGGACACATCCGACTTGTTACAGCTTCAATTACAAGTTAAGTAGGTTAAATGTGCAGTTTACAGGGAGCTGAATTTGATTTTAAAACCAATTTGGAACATCATATTGCTGATTTCTGTATCTTACTATCTTACTGTATTTGAGTCCCAGGGAAGTTTCCCTGCTTACTGCAGGGGGGTTGGACTAGATGACCTTTAAAGGTCCCTTCCAACCCAACAGATTCTATGATTCTGTGAAGTTTGAGCCAAACATCTAAAAGCAGCCTCAGGGCTACTGATCATCTAAAATGTGTAAGGATTTATAAGAGTCCCGTGCTGAGTGTTCATGGCATCTCTCAGCTCTCCCACATTGGGGAAAGACAGGCTTGTTGCAGACACTGATGTTAAGGGCTGGCAGGTGTAAATGACATGCCTCAGTTTCCACACACCCCTGCACTATTGGTCTCCATGTGGCCTTACTGTTGTTACAGAAAATACTGATGTCACTCTGCTTTCTGGCTGGAGCAAGATAAGCAGGAGACCAAAGAGCCTGGCTGGTGAGAACGACTCATCAGTTTAGTTATAGAACCATCCCTTGAAAGCTCCCTGGGCCCAACAAACACATTGGTGCTGCTGGGGTAGGAAAGTACCATCGATTCTTCAGATTATTCAGTGTACGTAAGGGACAAATAAGAACATGAGTTAATGCTTGGAGACCCCATTTGTTTTCTGATTTCACTATCCTTTGAATTCATCTGAATGTTTCAGCCGCCTAAGAAACCTCTTTGAAATAGTTCTAGACTATTCGCTTCTGAGACTTCCCCTCACCGTAGTCTCCTTTGTCCCTAATTGGCTTTTTAAAAGAGGTGTGTGAAGAACAGATGGTAGATATTCTCCTTCCTCTGAAAACTACTCCTTTCTTTTCTGTTGGGTTTCTCTGCCAAGGTGTTTGGGTGGCTTAGGCCAGCAGTCAGGAGGGGTGCGGGGTGGAAGGCAGGAAGTACCTCTGCTCCGATCATGCGATGTTGCATCTACTTCATGCTGTCTTGCATCTGCTTCATTTGTTAACTCCCTGAGCAGTGCTTGATTTGTAAGATGTTATGCAATTTCCCCAAGGTTTTAACTTCTCATGCTGCAATTAAAGCACCCCATGAATCAGAATGAAAGCCATTTCTGAGTGCAAGAAAACAAACGTGCTGCAGAGATCCTTGCGTGACAGGTTGTTTCCTGTGAAGCTACTTATCAGTTTGACTTAGATGAAGCTAGACGATATACTGTAGATGGCAGAAGTGGATCACAGCATTGCCAGTGAATCAAGCACAGGGTTAGCACTCAGGGGACCAAGGGTGTGTTTCCAGTTTTGCTACTGGTCTGCTCCATCACATGTAGATGTCACATCACATTGTCACATCTCAGCTTCCTCATCCATAAAGAGGAATAATGATGCCTACTTTGTGAAACACTTAGAAATATACTAGTGAAACGCATTATATTAGAATAAAGTATTGATATTGTTAGTGGTTAACTTTATCTCCTACAGGTATTTTTAGATTAATATCCCAATCCTACAGCTTCCTCTGTTCATATAGACTTATAACATTTATAATACTTGTTTTGCTTTTTTTTAAAATTGTTTCTTAGTAGTGGGATACTGTTACTGTTTTCTTTATCCTTGTAAGAGTGGTACCCTAAGTTATCCCAGCTTCCTCACAAATTGTCTTTCTCATAGTATACAACAATAAATAACTTTGAGACAAACAGATGTGACCATCTCACATTAAGACCTACACAAACAAAATATTTTAATGCTGACAATAAAAGCTTGTTCTTAGATAAGCTAAAAGCTACATCAGGTGAAGTTCAGCCTCGGTTGAAATTTATGTTACACCAACGTGTGGGGCCACTGGGACAGAAGTGTTGTAGGAGACGAAGGTAAGGGCAGACAGCAGGTACATCTCCTGGAACTCAGAGCAAGGTGCAGAGGGAACAGCGGGTGGCCATAGCATTGTTATGTCACTGATGTAAATATGTGGCTACTTTGGTCCAGTGGTAATCCCAGGGAAAACAGAGAACACCAACATCCATTGCCCTTCCAGTAGATCTTGGATGTATGCTAAGAGATAGTTGATACTGGCGCTGTCCTGGATCCCACTCGACACACCTGACCCAGTGTCAGAGTCCCGTACTCTCTAATTTGCTGCTTTTAGATATTCTGCACTTGGTGGGGGGAGGATGGTGTGTTGATACCAGGTTTAATACCAGGTATTTACTACCAGGTATGTTAATAGCAGCTTTACTTGCCTGAAATTATTTGACGTTGCGTGGGATTTTGATTTAGCAGAATGATACAGCAATGCACTTAAATCACAATACAAATACAAATTAGACTTAGCAGACTATAGCAATTGCGGTAGACAGCTGAATCACAATACAAATGTGTTTCTCATCATGTATTTCTATAATACGCTCGCCATCATGGTGGTGGGCATCCTCAGCTGCTGGGAAGTAATACGTGGTTGAAAGGCAGCTCAAACCCAGGACAAGGGAGACTGTGGTGAGAAGGAGTCTCAGAAGTCTAGAACTCTTTCAAAGAGGTTTCTCATGTATACACTGCTCATCCTGGTCTGGCTGATGCAGGAAGACATTTGCGCTCTTTTGATTAAGTCAGGGATGAGCAGTTCTACAGCTGGTTGATTCACGCAGCTGATGTAGCCATTTATCTAGAACAAAGGCCACCCTCAGGTCCCCTTTGTGTCAAGGGAAGTTCAGCTTTCTGTGCAACAGCTGTGGTCAGTCACTCCATGCATTCTTCCCTGAGCTTCATGAGCACGTTGCCCTTGCCTATCTCTTCAGAGGCCTTTTCCATTGTTGGGGTTCAGTGATGGGTCACACCCAGGATCTGTGTAAAATATTGCTTTAGACAATTATCAGAATGCTTCTATTTATGTTGTCTGTAATCCATAAATCTTTATTTCCAGCAACTCTTCCACAGCACTAATTGCCTTATCTGGTAAGAAATTCACTTTCTGAGTAGGTTGGGGTGAATTAATCTTCCTTTACAGTTAGTTTCAATGACAGCAAGACATCCCTGAGGCTTCCCATTCCCATTTATCCTCTTGCTGAATTGCACTGACAGAACTGTTTTTCTTGGTCCCCTTTGCTCTCCAGCAAGGTAGGCTTCATGCCACCATAAATGGGTGGAATGAATTGAGCTGTTTGTTGTTTTTTTCTGATTTAAAGGCACATAGTCAACTTGAAAATTAGTCATTTCCAAAGTAAAATGAATAAAAAGAATTACAGATACCGTATCTGTTCTTGAGATTTCCTTATCAGGATTTTGTAATCCGAGTTTTAAGCATTTTGTCCCACCTCCAGCAATACAGAACGCTCAAATAAAGTAGGAAATTGGATGAGAAGATGATACCATTGAAAAAGCAATCAAAATGTATGTCAAATGAACAAAATACTTAATAGAGAATTCAAATTCCCCTCATGGCTACCGTTAGTAATATTAGATGTTTTTTTTTAAAGTTAAATAAATGAAAAACATCCATGGAAAAGAGAACAACTATGCAATTGGCATAGTTCTTCCTCTTTCTGTATTGATAACCAAGCCATTGCAGCAAAATTAATCCAAATTTTGCAGCAGTAGTACTGCAGACTAGAATTTCTGTGGCATTTTATGGTATTTTAAAAAAATTAGATTTTATAAGTGTAGTTGAATAAGACAGCATGTGTTATGTGAATGCAGTAGCATTCTCTTTCAAACATGAACATTTGCTGAAGTACCCTTCACGGGCAGGCTCGTTGAAATCAAGAGAAAATCTTCAAAATTGAAAAATTAACCATCTGCATAAGACTTTGAAGGATCTGGAGCATTTAAAACTTTGGAGCCCAACTCTTTCTCAACACTGTTGAATAACACTAGTGATATAATGTCTGCTCATTTAATTATATTTTGGTTTATACTTTGCCATAATTGCAGTAGTTTGCAGGTAGTTTATACAGAAAATGGAAAAAACACCCCTAGAAAATTCCTTTGGAGAAAGATGAACAGAGGATATTGTGGCAAAAGTATTTTATATAGCATGAGAGGCAGTTGGCATTTGAATTATGGATGCTGAAAAAGAAAAGACTACCATAACATTTAGCAAAGTGAGTGCTCTGTCTGCAAAAACTGATTTTCAAACAACACACATCAGAGCTACTGCTTATGCACCTGGGAAGGTAGATAGATACCTCAGTGTGCACAAGGCTAGGCTTCTGGAGTACGTTGCTTCAGCAAATTCATGCCCATGGACTAAATGAGAGCCCAATTAAAGCCACCAAATTATCTACATCTAAGCTGTCACTTTTTACCAAAGGAGAACAAGAGAGGATTTGACAGGTTCTTGTTTTGCTGCCTTTCTCTTTTTCACACTCCTCAGTTACTATTTCAGCATCTAATGAGATTTTCCAAATACGAATGATATTGCTGCATTTGATTTATGCTGTTCTCAAATGCATTGTGTCACCCCTAGTAAAGATAAAAATTAGAAAAATAGAGTGCTAGTGTTGCCATTCACAAAGATATCTTAAAAACAATTTTTGTCCATTTTAGACTGTAATTGTATATGGCTGCCTACAGGAGTTTTTCTTGGAAATACTGAGGAAAAATCACAATCTTTCAGCCTGTTGCAGGAACAAAAAGGTAGGTTATTTCAAAAACTTAATTTGAATACGGGTCATCTCCAGAAGAGGCAAGAGGCATTTTCTGGAGCCAAAGCATTAAATTACGACTTTCTACTCCTTTAGAAATCTGTGTGTAATATACTCACTTGCATGAATTAAAAAAATTACAAGCTCAGCCTACAAAAGCTTCCTTTATTTCTGGTACTTGTATTTTCATTCAGACAGAGATTTTTGGAAGACCTTTGTTTTCTCTGATAAATCCCAATTTCAGTGTATGAGTCTGTCCATAAATGCAAATAAAATACAAAGCTACCACATTAAATTCGGACTTTTCTCTGGTGAAAAATTGAAAACTTCATGTTTCCATAATTCACTACATACTGCAAGCACTTCTTTTCATATCCATGCCTTTCTTGTTTTTTTTATTTTTTTAATCATTGATATCTGATCATATTGACTAGCTGCAGAGCCAGAGAGCTCTGTAAAGTGGATCATTATATTCTTGGAGGTAAGACAGGACAGAATCAGACAGTAAGAAATCTGTTTCTTTTAATTATTTTGTATGTGCATCTGCATGTAGAAAAAGTGCCCAAGAATGCAAGAAAAACAATTGTGTCTGGTTAAATATTTTTTAAAAAGTTACACCATTTCCTTGTTAAATTTGCTAATGAAATGAGCACTCTCTGGTGCCAAATACCGAATTTTGGATGTGTGCAACACAACTTTGGATCCTTCTCACTGCTTAACTCTTGGACTGCCATCCCTTGAATGTAGGAATGTCACTGTTGCTTACATACAGTAGTTACTGCTGCTTTGCAGTAAGGATTTGTTGTCTAAATAAGGGAAAGCCAAATTCTTCAGCTTTTTATACTGTAAATTGGGTAAGCACATGCAGAGAACTGAGACTTAGAATTCCTCATCTGATAAATATACATGTTTTCTTATCAGCCAAAGTAAACCATTGCATACTTTTTCAGACCATGTTCCTCAGTGCTTAATAACGTTATCCTTGGCACAAACCAGAAGTATTTGAATTAAGATTTAGTGTGTAAATCCAAATAAAGTAATTTTGACTTGAAGCGAGACCTGGGTGAGTCTAGAGTAGCTCTTTCAGACCACTCAGCAAAGGTGCTCTAGTTTCTTAGAGGAACTATAAAGGTTCTTTTCCTGTATATGAGGACTTGGATGTCAGTGGGGCATATTTCTAGAAGCATGTATACTTCGATCAGCCTTCTTTGTGTGGTGATCACATATTCAAAATTTTGGCTTAACATTCTTTGACACAGATTTTCTATCTCTTCAAACTCATGCAGCCGCATACCCTGAGTTTAACAGAATGTTTGGGTTTTGTTTAACTTCCAAATACTGATACAAAGATTGATAGGAAAAAAAATGGCAGAGCTCTGTGTTGTGGATTGTTTGCAATGGTGCTAGAGAGAAACTAGATACAGGATAACTGGAAAATCCCATTTCTAAGTATAAATTAAAGAAGAAAGAACAGGTGAGAAGAAAAAGAGGTAGAAAGAAGCAGCAGTAGCCATGGACAAATAATGTTTTTTCCACTGAACCATTATGATAATCTCTGGTATTTCAGCTTGCAATATATATACACCTTTCACAAACGACAGAAAATGTGGTGGAGTTTGAAAGGAGCTGGTCTGAGGAAGGTAGGAGAAAGGAGATCGCTCTATTCAAAGGAGTCACTAAAAGAGGATAGTTGAGAAAATAAAATGGAACATAGTGAAGGATTACAATTCTTTATCCTATGTCCACTGGTGCCTGCCAGGGTAAATAAAAAATCTACAACATTCAAACAGCCAGGTAGGCATATAAATCCATACTTTATGGCAGAAACATAAGGAGGAAGGTAATCATTTGCGGCACAGCCACAGCATGGAAGGTATCTAGCTGAGAAGACGCAGCTGATTGCTGAAGTGGATGCCAAACATATTGACTATTCCAGCTAACAGAAATAGTGCAGTTTGAGTGCAATCAGAGGGACCCAAATATTGTTTAATGCCAGTCTGACAAAACTGAAGCTTTCAGACAACACGGAGTGGCACAGCTGTAAGATGCCTCATATTTTTCTGTGGCTGTGGAAATACTGTGTGGATAAGAGTGCCCCTGGTAAAATGGCTTATCCTGAATTCTAGCAGGCTAAATCAAGTCCCTGCCATTCTCTTGTTACCTAACTGAGCTATGAATACATAAATAAGCTCCTGCGTATATTGATGAGCATACCTGTAGTTATGCCTACAATTTTGAAGTCAACCACAAAATTATGCTTTTGTCAGTACTAAGTGTAAAAGATATTCTCCAGATGCAAACCCTTCTTATGCCATTGTTAGGCATTCAGAGGGGATGAGCCCAGGAAATTCTGCCACTAGAATTAGTGCTGTCTGCTGAAATAGGAGTGGGCATATGACATACCCACATGCTGTGTCCCGTTTTTTCCCAGTACTCACTGCACTGTTTATACTGACATGTACACAATTTTTCATACAATCTTGCTGCAGATGAGCAGTTCTAGGCAAAAGGACTAGTTGTTTCAAGTCCTCAGACAGGTTCAGGAAATGCAAAGTATTCCAAGATACCTGTCCATAAATACCTTCACTGTTCTGGGCTTCTCCTGTCACTCGTTCTTTTCTAAATGTGTGTCTCCTTCATTCTGTGGAAAGATATACAGTTGGAGTAGCAAGCGGACTGTACAATGATTGTAGTAAACAAAACGACAGATAAGTAATGATTTAGAATCTATGGTTTTAATCTAACCTGAAATTGGAAGTGTCCTCAGTAATGAGGCTGCATTAGAGCCTACCAGATAGCAGTAACCATCACTTACAGAGCAACAGTAGCCCTCAACAGGAAAAAATAAGATAAACTTTAGTGGCATGATGGCAAAACCACCTAACCTTTATTTGTGCTAGTATTCATGTAGTTTACACCACTGGTGGAACTAGTTGCTACCACTGGCCGCATACCGCTAAGATCAATATACATACTGATTCTTTAGTCGCTAAGACCAATCAGAATTTCACCTGGTACTCACACACAACTTCTTGAGATGGAAAGAGCCTTTGTGCAATGGACAAAGATGTGGATAACGAATCATTATGCATTTCCATTTTGCATTATTCCTGAGACTGATTAAGGAATCTGATCCACTCAAGATCTTGAGCTGGTTTCAAAAACACCCTGAAAGGTGTGCATTCAGTGCATTGAGGATGCACTGAAAAGCATAAGAGTGGTGGAAATTCAATACAACTGCCTGCTGAGGGGCAGAGCTTCCAACAGTGCAGTATACCACCAGGATGACTTAGTGTCTGTGGTGAACACATTAGTGTGGATGCCACCAGATTTTCACTTGAAGATGAAAAACACTCCAAATCCAAAGGAGCCAAAGGGTATAGAGGATAAAGCCCCTACTTGAAGACAAGTGAGAGTTAGAAGAGGTTTCCTTTTATGCTGACAGACTCTCTAACCTTGTGGTTGCAATGGCATATAAAAAGATTAATGAAAAGTCAGATGGCCCTGACCCATGTTTTGCTGTTCTTGGAAAGCCTAGTCATAAATCTGTTAGACTGGGTACAAATAAAGATAAAAATAATCCATCAGCAAATGTTACTCATGTCAATATGAAAGAAACTAAATATGAAGAGAGTCCACCTTCCAAGGAGATATTTTTTATAAAGAAATAAACCAGTCTTCCAATAGAAATGAGCTTTTCCAGAAGAAAAGGGTAGGACAACAGGAGAAGGAAAAATGCTATCACAAAAACATTTTGGCCAAGATGAATTTTAAAATAATTTCAGTCATGGTGATCTCAGTTACAAAGACCATGGAAGGTCAGGCAAATGTATTGCGCTGAAAACTAGTTACTGAAGTACTCTTAAGACTGTGGTTTCAGACTTAATAGACATCTTGTCCTGGGTTGAGCGACACAGGGCTAATTTCTCTTCTAATGCTGGGGAAAACTCCACTTTTGGAAGACTCTAGTGTCTGAACTCATTAAAATATTTATTTTATAGCCAACTAGGCTATGTGGGATTCAAGGTCTCAGTGTTTTCAAGCCTTGCCAGATGCGGGCATGAGGAGGAGCGAGGCCTGGGCATTTGATCCAGGCTGGCCAACAGGATTATTTCATACCATGAATGTCACATTCAATATAAATTAGAAAGTTGCTCTCTCCTTTGATGGCAACAGTCCAGAGAACACCTTGCCCTGGTGCCGGACCCCTGAGCCCTTCCCTTCCTCCTGAAGCCGTAGCACTCCAAGTGTTTGGTATTTGCTGTCTGATGGCGGGACAGTTTCCTGCTGATATGACTGTCTGAGTATAATCCTTGTATATCTTATATTAGTATCGGGACCAATATTGGTTCTTTAGTATTATTGTTAATTATTTAGTCTTATCATATTAAATCTATTTATATTTCAACACTCGTGTTTCCTTGTTTTCCCCGATTCCCCTTTCCGGGTGGGGAGGGGTCATCAGGTGATGATAGAATGATTGTCTAAAGGACAACAAATTGTTATGGGTTTTCTAAAACCATAACACTCCTATATGAAAACCTTATATGACATAACAGGCAAGCTCTTGAGTAATTCAGATTTCACTTCTTCAGTGAAGCCGACTCTGTTCGCCCTAGGTAGTTGTAAGGCTGCAGAAATTGTACAAGCAATGTTGAATCATTTTCATTCTACCTTGATAGTGCAGACACATGGAGAAGATAACGTCTAGCACATGCCTCTGTGAAGACAGGTTCAAGAACAGATGCAAAGGCTCAGAACTGAGGTCTGCAACAACAAGGAGTGAAACATTGCCAACAGAAAAAGAAATGACCTGTGCAGATGCAGTGGGTAACCACATTATTAAGCAAGGGTTTACCCTCTGGCATGAAAACCAAACCCGATGCATCCAATGCTCAAAATCACAACCAAGAAGGGAGTTGAAACAAGATCAGCAAAGAACATGCCCTGGAGTTCAGAAATTTGGGGTGTAGCTAAAATGTTAGCAGATTCATGGGCTTGATTGTAATTCCATTATTGCCCGTAGTCAGAATCACACACCGAATGTTTCGGGTTGGAAGGGACCTTAAAGATCATCTAGTTCCAACCCGCCTGCCCTGGGCAGGGACACCTCCCACTAGACCAGGCTGCTCAAAGCCCCATCCAGCCCGGCCTTGAACACTTCCAGGGATGGGGCACCCACAGCCTCCCTGGACAAACGGTTCCAGTGCCTCACCACCTTCACAGTAAAGAATTTTTTCCTGATATCCAATCTAAATCTACCCTCCTTCAGTTTGAAACCGTTACCCCTCGTCCTATCATTACACTCCCTGATAAAGAGTCCCTCCCCATCCTTCTTGTAAGCCCCCTTTAGGTACTGGAAGGCCTCCAGTACCTAAAGGTCTTCCCTGGAGCCTTCTCTTCTCCAGGCTGAACAACCCCAACTCTCGCAGCCTGTCCTCACAGCAGAGGTGCTCCAGCCCTCTGATCACCTTCGTGGCCCTCCACTGGACCCATTCCAACAGGTCCTCACCAGCAGCGTGATGCTGGGACAGCAAAGCACAGCATGCTGATGTCAGCTAAGCACTTGGTAGAACTCCATCATCTCTGGCTCATTTATACACCAGTGATTTGTAGAAGCTGGTATTAGTTGTACTACTCCTGCTTGGCAAACGTACGAATTAAAAAAGCATGCAAAATAGATGGGGAAATCTGACTGAAAAAACGTTGGTCACAAAATCTACCGTTTACCTACTTCCTTGCAGAAAATTTTGTGTGCTCTTCTTGGCTGTCTCCACCACAGGGTTGCTATCCTTCCTGAGTATCTTTCTTCAGGCAGAGTTTGGCCCAGTGTAGAGGAACCTAAGCTCTTTACCTCGAGTTTTCACTGTGCTAGGAGTGAAGCCCAGGAGACACTGAGTCATTAGCAGGTTTGTTTCTTTTCTGTACATACTGAATGCAATACAGCTTGATTCTCCCTCCATTTGTTAGATAACTGCCCATGAATGGAATGAGAAAGTGGGAGCATCCAAGGAAAAGCAAACTCCTTGCTCTCTGGAGGGACTCGGGGCTTGCAGCAAACCAGCCTGTCACTCGTACATTCCAGCTGTCCTTGTCCCCCAGCAAGCACTATGGTTTTAGCATTCCTCAAACTTTGCTCTTTATCCACTTGAACGCATTTGCAAGTTTGAGACTGGTGTCTAAACAGCCATGTTTTTTGTTCTGTAATGCATAGTCTGTTCTTTAGAAATCTGCATAGTGACATTATAGTGACTATTATACAGAGGAAGAGAGGCTATAGGGAAATATGTTAAGACCTGACTTAACAAAGTACAAGGGTACCACATAGTTCTCAGTTGTACACCCCTGTAAGATTGCTCCTTGAACAGTAAGTTTAGTCCAAGAAACTACTTTAACAGAAAAATACTGAAACAATGGAGGAAATTTAGAAATTGGGCTACAAGATGTGATTTTTTGAATTATTATATATATCTATCTGGGTTACAAGATTTCATGTGAATGGACATACAGCATGATGTCTGCTTGTGCAAGAGATCTTTAAATATTAAAGCAAAAAGGGAATTTATTTAGAAATGTACTAACTAGAAGGCATAACTAAAATAACAGAGGTAAAATAAATACCAGTAAGTAATCACTACACTTCATCAAAATTTGTAACTGTGTACTTCATAGCTGATCCTGGCCAGTCTTTTGTGTTACTTTATGAACACTTATATAGCCCATAGATATACATCAAGGTTACAAAGAAGGTCAGTGAATTGAGAACTCACACGTTTCTGTTCCTTGCGGCCTATGGAATGCATTTTTGCCCAAGTTTGATCAAGTTTGCACTAGCGTTAAATCTGGAATGACTCCATCGAGTTCAGTAAACAAACTGACACTCTGCACCCTAAAGGGCTCCTGCAACAGAACTAGGATCACAGTGGGGAGACAGCATGAGTCTTGCTTGGGTGACCTCGGCTGTGTCTTCCCAGGTGGCTCAGCTCCCTGCATGGGCAGATTTTTCAATACAATATTTCTCAGCAGAAAACTGGTATGGCTTGTGCCAGTAGTCATGTTGTATTTTCCTCCACTGAAGACCCTCAGAGAGGATCCTGCACAATGAACTCAGTAAATGATTTTGTCCAATACAGCTTCTGTGTGCTTAATCTGGTGAAGCCCAGCATCAGACCCTTTCCATGTGTTCATAAGATACAGTGATAGAAAGAAAAAATATCACATAACACAATTCCTTTCACAGTGAACAGGAAAAGTTTCATGGGGAAAAGCACTCTGCACAGCTGGAGGACCACACAGATCAATCTCATTTGCCAGAGTATAGCGATGATCTCATTTCCGTGCATGATGTAGTTAAAACAGGGAGGTCTAATTAAAGCTTGCGTTGGGTGGAGAAATAGTATCAGGAGCAGGGAGAAGTGGAAGGATTGGTTAACTCTGTGGCTATCATTTTAACAGAGCTAGAAGACAGACTTCTCAGATTGTAGAGATGTTCCTTTGGAAACATTACCTTCTGCTTCCTTCCAAATGGACAAGTAAGAGCTGTCAAGAGCTTGTGGGAACATCCAATTGGAGTAGTTAGGAGAGGACACAACAATCATAAAGTGAGTATTGGAGGCAAAGATAACCAAGCTAATTTTTATATCTGGTAACAGGGCATCTCCAGGCTGGAGAGTTGGGCGGAGAGAAACCTTATGAAATTCAATAAGGGCAAATGTAGGGTGCTGCACCTGGGGAGGAATAACCCCATGCACCAGTACAGGTTGGGGGCTGACCTGCTGGAGAGCAGCTCGGTGGAAAGAGACCTGGGAGTCCTGGTGGACAACAGGATGACCATGAGCCAGCAATGTGCCCTTGTGGCCAAAAAGGCCAATGGCATCCTGGGGTGCATCAAGAAGAGTGTGGCCAGCAGGTCGAGGGAGGTCATCCTCCCCCTCTACTCTGCCTTGGTGAGGCCACACCTGGAGTACTGTGTCCAGTTCTGGGCTCCCCAGCTCAAGAAGGACAGGGAACTGCTGGAGAGGGTGCAGCATAGGGCTACCAAGATGATGAGGGGACTGGAACACCTCTCTTATGAGGGAAGACTGAGGGAACTGGGTCTGTTTAGTCTGGAAAAGAGACGGCTGAGGGGTGACCTTATTAATGCATACAAATACTTAAAGGGTGGGTGTCAGGAGGATGGGGCCAGGCTCTTTTCAGTGGTGCCCAGCAACAGGACAAGAGGTAATGGGCACAAACTTAAGCATAGGAAGTTCCACCTAAACACGAGGAGGAACTTCTTTACTTTGAGGGTGGCAGAGCACTGGAACAGGCTGCCCAGTGAGGTGGTTGAGTCTCCATCTCTGGAGACATTCAAAACCCACCTGGACGCATTCCTGTGCAACCTGCTCTAAGGTGACCCTGCTCTGGCAGGGGAGTTGGACTAGATGATCTCCAGAGGTCCCTTCCAACCCTATGATTCTGTGATTCTGTGATCTAACTGCTGCATGTAAGTACAAATAAGTTCACTATGGGAGTTCGTAGATCTCACACAGGGCAAACACAGACTTTCCCACTGCTGCCATCAGCTGATGTAAGGTCTTTCATGAAGTCATACTGTGCTTGGACTTGTGCTTATGGCAGGAGCTGCTGAGTGTGCCACTGACAGAATGGAAAACTTTGTGTTAAAGAAAACATCTAAAACAAAATTATTGCTCCTGGACTCTGAGGAAATAGAAGTCTGAAATTAATATGTTGTTTTTCTCTGTAACTAGGTAAAAAGGTGCTGCCAACAGTACACCAGGTGGGGTGTAGTATTTCTGTCATCTCTGTCTAGCCACATTTTAAAGTTCCTTGCATAAGCAAGGGTCTGGAGTTTGAATTGATTGCTATTATCAGGTGGAGAAGAAATTTTCCTCAGTGGCTTTAGATCTCCTTGTGAACAGACAGGTAGGGAACATAGCTGGTAGGTAAAGCATGTAAAAGAGACTATGTCTAATAATTTGCAAGAATTGAAAATAAAAAGATTGTCAATATCTGTGTTCATGATTTTTTTACCAGTTCTTCATGCTGCTTTCTACTATTTATCTCATCATCCGAATTCTTCCCCACCTGCTTGCCTAGTTTTTTCTTCCAGCTAATCTCAGATATTTTGAATATCCAATTCTGGTACAATTCTGTGTCAATAGAAGCCAGCAAGAGGAATCATAATGTTTACTGATGTCAGTGAATTAAGACCTTGCTCAGACTGCCTTACTATGCTTAAACTGGGGAGGGGTGGAAGGCTGCCTGTTACCTTACTCAATCTGTTGGAAAACAGTGTTCAGCCATATCTCTAGCGCTGGCTGTTGGTGTCTCCACATGAAGCTTCAGGGACTCAACACCAAAGCTATTTCCCAAGGCAGGTGGTTAGTTTAATTTCGCATTGTAAAATAGCATGAATTTCTAAACGCTTCCAGACAAATTTTCAATGGAGGTATAAATCAGCTGGTAGACTATTACTGTGAGTGCTGGGGGATTTATTTGTGTGCCTCAGTTGCAGCAGCAGCAAACCTGAATTTGAAAGTCCCAGCTGAGCTCCATCCATTACAGTGGTGTTTTAAACACATCAATCTAATTTGCTGTCCTCAATCAGCCAGAAGACTCCCTTGTAACATAAATGATTTCCAGGTTTCGCTTTCCCACTGAGGATATTATTTCAGATTATATTTCCCCAAGTATGTTAGCATGCATTTTCCAAGTTGAATCCTGTTTTATTTTCGGCCCACATTTCAAATGCCTGTGTGTTATTTCTCTGTCATCTTTCATTTGCAGTTCTTCATCTCATATGTATATTTTCTTAAACTTTAGTTTGTATATAAATGAATTTAAAACATTACTGCACACCTTCCCAAGTTTAGCATGTTCTTGGCTAACAGTCCTTTCTGTTTGTAGGCACAGAATCAAAGAAGATAAATTTACAGGAGACCTGAAGAGGTGTCCTGGTCTATTCCCCTGCTCCACCATAGCATCAGCACTACCTAAATTGTTCCTAGCAAACATTTGCCTGGTCTCTGCTTAAAAGTCTCCAAAATTAAAAATTCCATGATTTCTGTAGGCAATGTATTTTGTCCTATTCTATTAACCAGCCTTACCAACAGAAAAAGTGACACAGTGTTTAGTTTAGCTTTCTCCTGAAAGCCTTGCAATGGCTGAATAATCACCACTTTGACCCTTTCTCTTAACCAGTTTTCATTCCAGTGTCTTCTTTCAGGTTAACCTGAAATCTGTGCCCCCTTAAAGATATGCTTATGAGTAATTTTCAGTCAGGGTGAAAGAAAGTAATATTACCCATTCCTTAACAGTCTCATTATTACTGTTTGTTTGTTTGTTTTCCAGGTTTAGCTTGAGAGTGGTCCATAACAAAAGAGGATTTCAGAAGAGATCTCAAGGAAATGCTTTGACTTACCATTTTAAAAAGTTTAACAGCACAGCAACTACAATAGCTAATAGCCACACAAAGACATCTCAGGAAACATTTTACACAAAAGACACAGTGAGAGCAGATTCTAAGAAATCTCAGTTGTATTTGGCAGTGTCATGGTTGTAGGTCAATTCTTGGATTTTTGTTTTAAAGCAGCAGTTCACTGCTGGGAAGAAAGGGAATCAGCCTGACAGGCACAGTGGCTTCAGCCTGCAGCCCTCTGGACCAAATACCTTGCAGAAAATAGAGTGGGGTTTACATTCATCTGACTGTTCCTCCAGACCCCTCAGTGGGGGGCACACATGGACTGATAAATTCATTATTATTGCCTTCGTGCCCTTTCCTTCCTAGTCTTCTGACCCCAGACCACTATGGAGAATGAAAAATATTTTGTGTCTGCAGCCATTGGTCACTAAGCACGTTACTGCAGCCATCTTTTCGCTTAATGTGACTCACTGAATAGCCATTGGTTGGTAGCAACTTCTGGTAACTATGGGCCTCAATTGGATCTCATCCAGTCTCTCGCAGACCAATTCAACACTCAGAGAGACAGAGAAATCTTTCCATCGACTTTAAAAAGCATTAGCTTGGGCCGTCTCCATAGACTTCACCTTCTATCGCAACATTCTGAGCCACTTAGCTGTCACTTGTAACCTTTTAGAGCCTATCTATCACTTAGCCACAAGTAAAGCTAAAGACTTCCTCTAAAAATGCCTGAAAATTATATTTTAATTTTATCTTAACCATAAATATTTCACACTGGTGTGTTGCTGAAGACACTCAGGCCCCAGACACTCCAGAAAGTTTTAGCAGGATTACATTAGCACAAGTCAAAGATGACCCCTGGAGGACTAATAAATGCCGGCATAACAGCGTGCTGGGGATATAGTTGTGCTGTGTCTTTAAAGAGAGATTCCACTGCCTTTAACCAAGTGTCTTACGGATTACTAAATGCTTTTTAGGGGTTAACAAACAGGGAACCAGGGTTGGCGGAGCGCTGGTGAAGGGCAGAATGGGATTAGCACTAGTGTGGGGTTGGTGGTTGGACTTGATGATCCCAAGGGTCTTTTCCAACCTGAGTGATTCTATGATTCTATGATTCTCTTACTGGGGTAAAGGGAAAGCTTTGCGTAGCCTGTTCACCCCTTTCTCTGAGTCACTTCCAAATCTCTCTCTGGACAGTGGGAAACTGCATGCGTCATCTGATCCTAGAATGACCAGTGTCTCTCTATGTTTGGTTTCTCTTCTACCATTTGTTTACTCCCTTTTCTCACTTTCTTCCTTTCAGGCCATTCTTTCTCCCTGTCTTTTCTGCTCCTTCAGTCTTTCACCCATATCTCTTTTCGCTCTCCAATTGATTTGGTTCTTTGTTATAATGTATTTATTTACATGTTATTATTCCAATTGCAGTAGCACCAACGGGCCTGATCTAAGACTGAGTTCCCATTGTGCAGTTTAAATGTGTAACAAGAGACATTCCCCCCCCTGAAGAGTTTATACTATCAGTGGACAAGAAAAGAGAAGCAAAATGAGTTTCCCAAGGTCCTACAGCATGTCAGTGGCAGATCAGAAATCCGTGCTGAAGTCTCTCAGATTGGTCTCCTGAGTCTCACACTAGTCCCTGTCTATTATATCCGTTACTTTTCTTCCTCTTTTTGTATGTAAAAATGCATGTTTTGTTCCTGGAAGTCTTGATCATCTGTTCATGCAGGACCAGCCTGGGGAGTGGTGGGCAGTTTTTGCTTTATTACTGTATAGTGTTGTCTTCCCACACCTTTTCCCAGAATTTCACCCCAAAGTTGAGGCACGTCCTGAGATTTGCATATAAAAGTGCTATGCTCTGTCTGCTTTTGGTCCAAAGCCTTGATACATTTGTGCACTTATGAGGAAGGCTGAGCCTGTTCTCAGAGCCAAATTTGTCCACTGCTTTTCGAGCATGCTTTTAAGCTTTTAGCACTCAGTGGAGGAGGAAAGTCTGAATGATTTCTGCTCCTTAAGGTGTGTCATAGTTCCTTTATGTAAGACATATGACACAGGGATAAGGAGAAACAACACAACCTATGCTATTTACACACCTCGGTTTCAGCTTGCTTAATCATAGAGTACACACTCTGAGTCCTTGTTACAACCAGTCTTGTGGATAGAAAGACACTGAGCCTGGCCTGCTTAACCCTGCTTCTCACCTCACAATACAGCAATAACACCAGCCATTCCTTCACTTACTACAGCAAGTGGGAAAACTCGGGAATTAACGCATTTCTAGAATAAATTGCTTTAGAGCTCTGTTTCCCTTTGAGAATGAGGGATTCTTAACCTCTTTCACGTTGCCTTTGCCGCCTTTGCCACCTCAGCTTTTGGTGGAAACTCTGCATGTGCACTTCTGAGAGCTCATATGTGAAATAACCAGGGAGGTCCATGCAAAAAAAGCACCTTTACAAGACTAATCCTGAGAGATTTTCCCCTCTCCCTCATCTTTTTTCTTCAATATTCTCCTCACTGGATCGAAATACAGGGTATTATCACTTCAAGAGTCACCAGGTAAAAAAAAGGCCTGTATTTTCAGTCACTTGAACAAGTGCTTGTTTAAACGGTCCTTTTCCAGCCCTGTGGAAAGAAAGTTGAATTTATAATCAGTAACTTTGTCAAATTCAGTCTGGGCCATATTAGCATCTAAGAAAGCAAAACAAAAAAAAAAACCCAAACCCAGCACACAAGCTTATTTGAGTGGCAAAAAGAAGGCATAAAATTAAGAAAGAATCTCTGTGGACTGTTTCCTCTCCAGAGAAAATCCTGAGCTTGGAGACATTTTGACAAGCCAAATGCTGGGGTTGTATGATTATAGGTGCTGCTGTCAGTAGATTTATTTTGTGGGTCTCTTCAGAGATTATCTCCAGTTCCGTGGTTTTCTATTCTGATGCAGGGCGCGTTTTGTATTTCGATTGCGTATGTGTTGGAGATATTCATTAGGCTTTCAGAAGGATATTCCATAGCTGTAAGCCTTTTAAATCACATACAATGTGTTTCTTATTTCCCTATGGCATTCTGCTTGCATCTGCTTGGTATGTGGAACGTCCAGGCCAGCCGCATTTCAGTGGACCGTTTGTCTCCCAGTGATGGAGCACGTGGCCGATAATACAGGGACATGTAAGCATTCATGGTGCTTTTCTTTTGAAAGCACGTGCCTAGTGTTTAACACAGTCAATACTTTTAGGGACAAAAACAAGACAGAATTGTCCTCTGTACCCAAGAAGAAGGGAAAATATTGGAGCATTTGTGCTTGCGGAAACTTCACATTTAAGGTTCATAGAAAATAGACTTGAAATTCTTCCTCCTAAGGCAACGATGAGGATTCACAAAGAATGTTGATTATGTTTGCTAGTTTATTTGCTAGCGAAAACCCTGGATCTGTCTTGGTGGCTATAGAATCAGTGCATTCCTGCTTCACAATGAAATAGTTTACCGAGGGCTGCAGCAGGCAAGCAGGGTGAAGCCTGAGGAGAGAAATGGTGCAAGAATATCTGAGAGAGAAATCCTCCTGTTCTTCCTTTTTTTTTCTTTTCTGCACTCACCGCAAAAGAGCAAGGAGAAAGGCCTAAGACATGGGCTGAGATTCCTTAAATTCCTCAGGCACCACGCAGCTGCCTAAATGCCCTTGCCTCTACCAAATGTTTTCCCACAGGTCACTAAGCATCTGAACATCTGCTGCTGGATAGATGTACTTCACTCCTTTTCCTGACCAGGGTGAGTGCATTGAACTCTAGTTGAGCTCCATTGGTCTCCACGGGAGCTCTCCATGTAGTTCAGATGCAGAGTTGAGTCTAATCAATGTTTTCAGAGCACACTTCCTAGGTGAGGCTCCACACACAGAAGCCAGAAAAGGAGTTTCTTTCCTTGCCTTGTGCTGTGCACTTGGAAGAAATAGTTAACCTCCAGGGTCAGATCTCTCTTCAGCCCAAGCATATGTGTATTTATATCTCCAAAGCAGGTGGTGAATACTCAGGTCAACTGCTTCAGATGAACAGACCAAGACAGCTTCCCTTCCACAGATAGCGCTGTGGTTGGATGTTCAACTCAAAGGCGGTAATCATAGCTCACAGAGCAGGGGCTGAATCTGAACCTGGCATAGGCTGTTCCTCTTGTAGAAGGCTGTACCTTGCAAGCAGGAGCTTTCTTGGCTCAAACACAAAGCTCGAGAAGAGAGCTCATTGGTGGGAAGCCCAAACAGGGATGCATGCTCTCCTGTGGAAGACTAACTTTATGCCATTTCCCATTTATTGGTGACTACATAGGTGTCTCCTCTAGTTTTTTGGGATGCCGTGTTTTGGTATGCCAGACTCTCCACATCTGTTATTTTCTGTGTGCCTTGCTCGATCAAGGACTCTGAATTCGATCGAATGCTTTGGGTGCCTAAAGGCTATGAATCCTTTCATGTATCTAGCACAGAAAGCTTCCTCACAGGACTGGGTAGACCTGCTAGAAGAACTACACAGAATTATCAGGACAGCTGTTCTCCCTGCCTTCCCTTTTCAGCAGTTTGCAGTTTTATGCAAAAGGGACATTGGGTGTATAGTTAGCTGTTTCCAAAATGAAGACATTTAACGAGACAGAGATTCAGCTGCACAGTGCTTCATAAAAATTGTGAGTGTCAGTTCATATTCCCTAAGGAACTGCCATGGTTTTAATCTTTTTACTGCTTATTAATGTTACTCAAAGATTAAAAAATCTCGATATCGTGCTTTTTAATGGGGAAAACTGTGGTGTTTTAGTAACTCAGAATCTTAACAAGACATAACTGTACCCATTTTGTTCCCCACTTAAAATTTTGCACGGCATGACGGAGCAGGAGGCGCCATCAAATGGGCTCAGTATCCCCTTTCACAAATAAAGCGTGTACAAAGTGTGTCAGCATTTCAACTGGGGCCCTTCTCCTGAAGGCCATTAATTAGTGCAGAACGCAGACTTCAGTTCTTTTGCCAGGGTAGATGAAAATGATTTTGGAAGACAGCCCAGACAGAGGAATTTGTCATAGGTTAGAACTGTTCCAACTCTAAGAACCAAGTGTACAGTTTATGCAAATCACTTTGCTAAACACAGATTCTGTGTTAATTTTTTTAAGGCTTCTTCTTTGACTAGCAACAAGAGCTCACTTGCCAGATCTTGTCTGAAATCAAAAAGAAGTGATTCCTTCTCTGCGCCCAAAAAAAAGAAAAATGTTTCTAGTCTAAAACATGTCGAGAAAGAGCTGAGATGTAAGAATAAGGCAAATGTTCATAGGAAGTAGAGATGGAAAAGCCCGATGACATCACCGCTCCATCTGCCCAGGGCCGTCAGATTCCTCAATACAATGTGCTCCACAGTACATTGAAGATGAGGCTGGAAGAAGCACTGAGCAGCGTCTCGGGCTGCACTGAAGAAATTGCTCTACAAATTGAATGTCAGACCATTGTCCTGATAACTGGCAGGTGCCGTCACCGTTTCCTCCAATAGACCTATTCATAGCGCATAAATCTGAATGCAGGTAGGTCTGGCATCTGTTTCAAATTACTAATGCTGAATTTTGTCAACTTGAATTTTATCAAGTTTTTTGGGGCTTTAAAATTTGCCAAAACAACATTCGAAATATTGACAAAATCAGCAAGAAGGCAAAGCTCGAATGTGAATTGCCCAGTTTCACATTTTAAGTGTTCCAAATGTGAGTACATACTTAGATGGGAGATCAAATTCAGCTCCAAAAGCAAGACCTCATATACCTTGTTCAACCACATGACTATTATGACTCCTTTTAAAAGTTCCTCAAAATGTCTCAAAATGGTAATACTCTGCAGGGATTTGCAGTCACTAGTGTTCAAGTCAGTACAGAGCATCAGAGAGACGCACGACGTGATCATTTGCAGTAGAAAGTTTCTGCTCATTTGCTTTAGATAACATGTTAAATCAGAGTTGAGTGACTTTGTCACCCCAGAGTACAAAACTTCATTAGATTAATTTTTTTTTAATGTTTCCATCGTACCACCTTAAAACTGCTTTTGAACCCTAAGAGGCGATAATTTCGTTTTGGATCCACACAAAAACTAAATCACCCTATCCTTGATAAATCTGGAGATTCAAATGGGAAATTGTCCTCAAAATATAAAAGGTGTTTATATTTTAATGTATGAGCCACCTATATAAGGATTTAAGTACCTCTTAATTTATTACCAGCCATAAAATACGGAGTAAATATATCTAGTAAAACACTTCCAAATTATTAAAATATCTGTCTTATGATAGTTGGGAGTCAAGGCTTTGACAATTCCATATGAATTAGATGTACTCTTGCATGCATTCTTTTTAAATAAATATTTGTTATTTTCCTAAAAATATGAGGGGTATGACAGAAACGTAGATGGTACTTAACACATTCTTCTACTTTTACGTTCCCTACAAGCTTGTGAATCTAATTTCTATAGTAATTTCCAGATCTAATTACTACAATAATTTCCAGTTACAAGGTTATATTTTAGAATGAAAATATTAAAAAAAAATAAGACCTTCCATTGCCATTGTAACTCCCTGTTCCTACAGTTCTTTACTTATTAAAATCTTGCTCTGGGGTCTACAGGAAAAGAGTTTGGTTATATTGTCACAGACTGATAACTGTTTCCTGCTCTGAAACTTATGCAAGCTTAAGGGAATGCTACCATCTTTCATTGCTGCTATTTTTCATCCCAGTCTTTTTCTGTCTTCTCCATTTGAACTCAGTGCCCTCCTGAGCAGGTGAAATCTGTTTATGCAGGACCTGGGCAATAGGACTTAAGTCATATTGGCTCCTTGTGTGGCTACTGTAAAGCTAATCAATAGAATCATAGAATCATAGAATGGTTTGGGTTGGAAAGGACCTTTAGAGATCATCTAGTCCAACCCCCCCGCAATGAGCAGGGACAGCTTCAACCAGGTCAGGTCGCTCAGAGTCCCGTCCAGCCTGACCTTGAATGTTTCTGGGGATGGGGCATCTACCACTTCTCTGGGCAACCTGTGCCAGTGTTTCACCACCCTCATTGTAAAAAACTTCCTCCTGATATCTAGTCTAAATCTTCCTTTTTTTAGTTTAAAACCATTACCCCTTGTCCTATCGCAAAATACCTTCATTAATCTTTTTAGTCTCAGCACCAAACTGTACAGAGGATTTTATAATTGCCTGGAATTTTGTCTTCATCTCAATAATGCTTGAGAAACAGTTCCCTGTCTTTGATCACTAGGCGCTCGTTAAGTAGCTGGCTGCCTTTGATGCCCCTGCACTGTAGGTGCCCGGGTTGTTGCACAGAAGCCAGCGAACCTACCCGCGTCCCGAAGGCCAGCCGTGTGCCTGCCTTATCTCGTGTGCCAGGCTCACCAAAGCCTGTTAGGAGAGGAAAGCGGTGGAAAAAGAGCGGGAGTGTTTTTGAGCCCCCGGCCCCCGCAGGGAGCAGGAGAGCGGGGGAGCGGCGGCCGGAGGGCAGCAGGGAGCCGGGTCGGCGCTCGGAGCTGCATCCCGGGCATCCCAACCCTCGGGAGGGAGCCTCCCTGTCCCGGGACGGGGCCCAGAATGGCGGGGAGCTGCTGAGGCCTGGGGAATTCAAACCTAAACCCAACCGAGGTGCATCTGGGGAAAAAAAAAAAAAAAAGAGTACCGATACAGGTCAAACTGGGAATATTTTCTATGTTTACAGGTGCAAGGACTGAAATCCTATTATTACAGTCACAGCGACAAAAATCCCAGCAGATGGTGCCAGCACTTCCCTCAATGAAAAAAAATACACAAAATTCCAAAAGCAGGCACTGAGTGTTCATCAAAAAGAAACTGGATAAAGGGTTTAGGCTTCGCAGCCTGTCTGGTTCAGTAGAGGCCATGAAGTGATGACACTGGTGTGCATAATGCCAGGATAAATACAAAAAAGATATAGTCTCCTTTTTAAAAATTTAAATAATTTCGGAAATATGTTTGTTTCTTGGCTTTTATTAAAACAACTCGACTTTTTTTTTTTTTTTTAATCCACAGAATTTTTTCAGGAGACTGCTGAGTTCAGTGAAAAGAGAAGACTGACCTGGCTTTGAAGCAAAGATACTGCTGTTGAAAGTAGGATTGTCACCACAAGCAGTATGCCATAAACACATCAAGGCTTACGCAAAAAATCACTGATTGAGGTTAAACCTTAGACTTAACCATGGTCAGAAAATATGTTTTTAAAGTTGATAGCTTTACACTAGGTGCTGGTTAGCATTTAAAGCTCTATTAAGTAACAGTGCTTGACTACTGCAGAGGTTTTGTTTGTCTGGTTGCTTGTTTTTTCTCAAATCCAACACTAGCAAAATTTCAGAAATGCCATTTTTGTACTCTTGTAAAGGCAGTGGGAGGAGAAAAAAACTTTATTCAGATTTAGCCAGAGCTCTGCGATGGGGCTTTAGAGGAATGTTGTCTTAGTTTCTTTGTTTCCCGTGGTGTTTTCTACCATAAGGGTTAAGTATTTCCTTCTTTCCTGCTTCATCCTTCACAGATCACCAGAGATCTGAAGCAAAACCTCCAGTTACATCAGTAAGGCCACGTTTTGTCTCAAGGCCCTATTAGAGCAACATGTGAACTTGCCCCTTCCCTTAGTGCATTTAAGCCATTTCAGCTGATTGAACTTACAGGCATTTCAGATGAAGAAAACATAGGTACTGATTGCTGCTGGAGACTTAAAAAAAAAGACATCAGATGCTGCCTTTTGCAAAGGAAACATGTCGGTCAGAGAATAAGCTGCATTCCCAGTAGGATCTTTGAAGTTGACACAAAGCATTTCTAGGAATTATGCATGTCTCTTTCGATGGCAATTCAATGCATTTCTCTCTCGCTCTCCCCCACCTGCCCAAATCTTTAGCTTCAGTTCGACAGAGTGGCTGAGAACAGCCGCTGACATCCTTCCCCAGACATATAAATGGAAAAAAACCCTGAGGCCTGATTGTATCTGTCATTTGTACC
Source organism: Dromas ardeola (assembly GCA_013398915.1). NCBI lineage: Eukaryota > Metazoa > Chordata > Aves > Charadriiformes > Dromadidae > Dromas > Dromas ardeola. The sequence goes on from VYZM01020631.1 coordinate 164,786, forward strand.
AACACTTGTGGGCTGCAAAGGCTGAAAACAATCCTCCCCCCTCCTGTGCCAGGGCCGCGCAGTTATTGTTGTTCTCGCTGTTTTGTCCTGCGGCGGTGTCCCCAGGATCCCCTGCATGGAGCGCAGAGAGACAGGGAGCAAGACCCAGCCCAAGCCGTGAACGTCTTGCAAATCGGTTGAGCAGATAAACAAGAGGGAGATGATATTTGTTATTTCCATTTTGGAGTCAAAGAAGCAAGACCCAGGGGCAGTGGCACCGAAGGCACCCAGAGGCAGGAGCTGAGCCCTGAGCTTGTAGGTCCCAGCCAGCTCAGTTGGCCAAAGGAGTCATCGATCTCCCTTGGAACAGCTCCCACCTCTCCAGTGCGTGGCTGCTACTCCCTGTTAGCACTTCCCAGGGCCCTGGGCCTGGCGGGAAGACAAGTCTGCGGGAGGCTGGCTGCAGCATGAGACTCTTCATGGCGGCTGCCAGCCACCTCTGGCAGCTCCCTGACATTCCCTCAGCCTGGGCCGAGGCAAGTGAGGACAGGTATCTGCCTGAGGGCTGTGTCAGGGCCAGTCATCTGGAGGAGCAGCTTCTGTGCATCAAGAACAGTCGCCGGGTCCCCCACGTCCTCAAGAAGAGCATGGGTACGTCTTCAGTTCCTAGCTAGGTCAAGTCAGCTGCCGTTTGCCACCAGTTTGCACGGTGTGATCAGACTTTCCAACTCAACCTGAGCAGGTGGCTCCCCTCCTCTCCTGCCCCTGCTTGGCAGGGCTCCCTGCAGGCTGTTGTTTGCAGTGAGGACTCCCCCTTTCCCCCTTCCCAACTCCTGGACCTTCCTGGGTGTTATCTCACCTCTCTGCGTCACCAGTCCTCCTTTTCACTTGCCTCATAACCCCTCCTGTGTAGCAGGCACTGGCATTTTGGGTACTGTGGTGGTTACTTTGCACTTGGGCTGATGTGACTGTGGAGAGAGTGCAGACTCCCTGCCTTGCGCTCCTTGCTGGGATAAGAGCGTTCCCCCCTGCACCACGGCAACTTGCTTACATCTGTGCCTCCATCTCTACCCTGCTCTCATTTTGCAACATACAAACTATACTTTCCCACTTTATTTAATTTTCTTTTCTGCTGTTCTTCAGCTTTCTGCCTTCTGCATATCTGATACTTGTATTAGTCTCTTGTATCTTCTATTTGTGATCTATGTACAGTTTAATTCCTATTATGCCTATTTGGTTCCTATATAAAGCAAAGTTTATTGTTGAGGCTGATCCAAAACTGGAAGGAAAATGTCATCGCTTTTTTTTCTCCGCATCAAAATTTGAGGTTTCACATTCAGCTCTCTGAGTGGGAGAGATTTGCTATTTTTGAAACACTTTAGTCAAAACCTCCAACTCTGTTGTCCAACAAAATCTGAAATCCTGCTGAAAGTTTTCACTGAAGCTTTGAGTTCTGGGCGGCTCTGCTCTACTGCTGCAGGTCTAAGATAATGTCACTTTGTGGCCATTTCCTAATAAATAGCTGCTGGTTTGGGAGGGAAACAGTCCATTCTTTTTAAAAGCATTCTGCCCTGCAGAGTCCATCTCACACAATAACTATAAGATGCCTAAAAGAAACCAGAAAGATGCCCCAGGTTCAACAGACACAAATTTTGAAGGGAATATCAAGATTGGTAAACTCTGTCAACAGGCAGAGCAAGGCTCTTTGCAAGCAGTGTGCGTTCTGTTTCCTGTGTTAGCTATGCACATTTAGCACAGGAAAAACACTTTGAAATATCATCAATTAACAGCTCTCAAAAGATGAAGCAGAACTTCTCAGGAGGTAACAAAAGCAAAAGCAGCACAACTTCTGAGAGGTTTTACAGCTTATATCATGGGTAAAACCTGCTTTTCTGATGTATTCATGGCCTTGCTTCATTACAGTGTGGCTGAGGTACCCAGAAAATGGGCTGGGAAGACATCTCCCAGCACATGGAAGGATCACTTGGGGGTATACCACAATGGGCTTGGGAGGGTTTTGTTACCTCATGGCTTTGAACTTCATCCCTGCACTTCCCTGGCCTGTGTTGCAGCTCTCACTTCCATGGTTCAGAGCCGGACATCCCAGGTGGCAGGCATACAAAATGGTATTACTGGTAGATACAAACACACAGGTATTGCACAGTGGATCATTTTAAGAAGCGTGAGTTGCTACGCACCCTGTTTTCAAGAGGACCAAAAGAATCAGACCTTAAATCAGATCGTAACAGTTCCAGGTATTAAGGCAATGAGCAGCAAGCATGTAGGGTGTGATGCCTTCACTGTTTTTCCTGGTTGTGGAAAAAAATATGTGTGTGATACTGCTCACATGCATAACGCTGAGGAGATCTGACAACGACAGCAATGAAAGACCCAATTTAGCACTTAAGCACACACTGAGTTTCATGAAGGTGCTTAATTGCCATTGTTTTCTGTAGGCTGGATTATTTTTTTAAACCTTTAGAGTGCTCTGCCAAACTGACGGACTCAAATCACACAACTGAGCTTTCCAAAAGATAGACAGTAAGAGCACCTAGCCTAGAGTCCTAGTGAACCCACTATTCCTACCTATAGAAGAAATGACTGGAAGAGCCCCAAACCCCATCATGGTCTTTGTCACACGAGGTTCTCGCCGGGCGCAGCACTGTCCCAGCTTTGCATTCTGCTCGCGGCTCTCATGGCAGCTGCTTACAACAACGGGGGCTCTGTTCCGTCTCGCTCAGGCAGGAAAACAGAAGCATGGCGAAAACATAAGCTACTCAGACAAGATTAAATGCAAGCCATGTAGTGATGAACACCACAAGATGCATTTAGGTTTCCATTCTCGGGTCTGTGCCCTACTGCCTCGAGTAGATGCCACTCTAGGACTACTGAGCTCACCTCCACCTGTATGCCTGTTTGGGTGTTCCTCATCCCCGCTACAGATACGGAAATATGCTGTCCTAAATTCAGCTAGCAGAGATTTCTCAGTAAATCTGTGAACACATTTGCAGCGGAATGCAAGGAAAGCAGAATTTCCACCACTACTACTGTAAAAGAAGTCACTAGGACAGAGCCCAGAGCTCTGCCAGTTCATACCAACCCTTGATCTGACTAACCGTGCTTTCCTCTAAACCAGGAAACAGAGTCATTTTCACAAATCAGCAGAGGTGTTGGGAGAAAAAAATTCCATGAAGGCAGAAATTTTTAGGCTATTCCAGATTCCAGCTTTTATGCAGAAGCAATTAATAAGCAAATAATGTGTTATATGTCTGATCTTGGCAAATTCTGTCCCAAATCAGCACAGCGCTGTGATTAACTGCATGGGTTGCACTGCTTAGTCTGCCTTGTAACAGTTGGAAGAACAGTCTTTTCCCTTGATAATGCCTGAGTGTCAGGTTCAGGGAACCCGTGTAGATTTGGTGGCCATGCCTTCTCCCGTGACTGAGATTAGCTACCATCTGGTAATGCTTCAGAGAAGAACCTTTCCCCATTGTCACTTCCTTTGTCTGATGGTCTGTAACATCTGACCTCTGCTTCACAGGTCGTGGCCTTCACCTCCTTTCTTTCCAATAGGAATAACGACAGCAGGGTTAAGTTTATATGATACCTCTGGTAAGTGCTACTTGTGAGCGCTGGGCTCTCGCAGCGCTCCTCCTTCCTTTGATGCTAAAGTTTCTGTTTTGACCTCCTTGTAACATTAAATCAGTCTGCCCTATCTGCCACCAATCTGGCCCCCTGGTTTGCAGGGGTCTGCACTTCTGTTTCTCTCTTCTGCCTCATGGTCTACAAAAACCCTGAGCTGAAGGTGAGTCCCAGTTTTCTTTGCAAGGGTAATTTTTTTTTCTTTTCCCTTAATCAGAGACTTAAATTCTCCCTCTCATTCAATTATATAGCTCTTATTCCTTGTTCCATGTGTAACTGATGGACTAAAAGGCCACCAACCATCACAGCAAGAGACAGTCTCGGCCCCAAAGCACTTCCTCTCTGATGTCATACAGAGGAAATTTTTCATTTTTGTTTATTAAAGGACTGAATTCCATGGCAAGACTCCCATCAGCTACTGTGAGAACGAGATTTCATGTTAAATGACTTCCCTAAATTCATGGCAGAATGTTCTGGCAAGGCAAGTATGCCGCCCTAAATTCCTGAATGTCTGTCCTGGCTTGTAACAGCACAAGTGCATCCCTCCTTATACAGACCCTGCACCAGTGTCACTGACAAGAAGAGCATTTCTACTTGTGGGCTTCAGTAATAGCAGGATTCTCCATGGTCTTCCAGTGTCACTCTTCCCACCTCTGTCCAGTGTCTTCCCATTCTCTTTACACAGACTAAGAAGCTCAAGATAACAAAGAAGTCTTCTGCAGGAAATTTAGGGTCCACAATAAACTTGGCAGCATATAAGCTTGGCAGTGTTGGAAGTGAACATCTAGCCACATGTAAGAGGTATAGACATGGGAACAGAAATATAAATGCTCCTTGCATGAACCTGCCAATTCCTGGTCTTGGGATGGAAGCTGTCCCTGTACAATGATAGGATTTTACTTTCTGTCGCCATTCGGGTGTGTGTTTCTGAAGAATTCAGACAGATGCTGATGCTCCACTCCCCTGGAAATCACTTCAGGTGAGACAGCTAATCGCTTTTAACTGCCATGAGAGTGGCAAGAAGAGGTGCTGAATGCATTGGAAGTTCGATGATATACCTGCTAGTATCCTGGAAACCAGACTGTCCAAGTCCCACAGCCATCTCTTGCTAGTCACTCCCACTGCCTGGGATCGCAGAGCATAAGCGACGTTTGGCTCACAAGCTCACCACATGGCCAGCAGCAAGACTGTGGTTATGCAGGGATGGCTGAGCAACCTGAATCCCTGGCTCTGGGAGAAAGCAAGGTAGGAGAGGTGAGAGCAACCACCCCTAGGTCACCTTGGGAGGAAGCTGCAGGCCCAGGCTTGCCTCAGCCCGTGATGGAGCGGGGACCCTCAGGCCATCCATCACCTACCTTTGTCTGATTTGGTCCCAGGGCACCTCTTCCCTCATTCTCCAAGGTGTGGTTAGCTGTCATTCTGTTTTCAGTCATGAAATTGGGTATGGTTTTGGTATGCAGTTCCTGGCTGGGGAAGGCTGGAAACTCCTGAGGCACAATTCACCACAAAGATGCCTTTAAGAAGTATGGCCAGATACTGCCGTCAATGAGATCAGGGGCTGCATCGGGTGCAATTTCCTTTCTAGGCACTTTTCAGCCTTGTTTCTCTGACACAGCTATGTAAGTGCCACACAGTCTGTTGAAAAAGAAATGTTCTCACCATTGTTACTGTCTCTTGGTGGACATTTTGCGTTTCATTCCCTGCTCTCACATTGCTGGGAGCGGGGCTGGAATGATGCTGCTGCCCCTGTGGCTGGTGGGGGGAAATCTCTTCCAGGCATCCTTCCTTATTTCTGAAAATATTTTCCAAACTGTTACTTTTATCTGTTTTTTTTCCAAAAAGCTGCATTTCTCCAAACTGCTACTGGGGCTTTTAAAATTTTAAAAGTTTCAAAACAAAACTATTTCCAATCATTTCAACAGACATGAAAATAGCTCGAATTAAATTTTGGAGGAAAAGAAAAGAAGAAATAATAATAATAATAATAATAATAATAATAATAATAATAATAAAAATAGGATAAATAAATAGGATAAATATATAGGATAATAATAAAAAATAGGATTCTTGACGTTTTGAAGCAACAACCGCTGTTTTTTAA
>VYZM01020631.1:170726-215442 GCA_013398915.1 Dromas ardeola
GTCCCCCCTGGGTCGGGGGTGCCGGGACCCTGGCTCCCTGTTCTGCTCCCCGCTCCTGCCGAAACCACAAAGTGACATATATGTCCAACGGCCGGCAGCCGGAGAGGGATGCTCCACCGTTGGCTTTGCGCCTAGGCATCCGGGGAATGAAGCTACCTGGTCAGCCTGAACTTTGTCCCTGGCAGTGTTTGGGGACTTCTCAGCTAAAATTGTCCCGGCTGAACCTCATTCCCAGCACAGCAGAGCACTGGCCGCAGCAGGGGCCTCTGGCTACTACTGTAGTACCAAAATATAACAACGAGAGCAGCCTATGGCTGAGACTTTTTGGTGAGACAAGTTTTCTATGTTGTCTTTTCCATCTGCTTTTGCCCCTTCTCTGCTTTCACTTACCTACTGAAACATGAGCTGCTGAGACAGATTCAGTTCTGCAACCAGCCTCCCTTCAGCAGAAGACCGCAGCGTAAGATGGCTTACCTCTCCTGAAGGGCTCCGGTTTGCAGCCAGCGGGACTGGGGGAACTTTAACAGAGAATGAAGCCCACAGTTTTATGACTGCTTTAGTCTGATGCCTTGGAGTGTTGGCTGGCATCACGTACAGGCCAACCCAAACATGCAAAGCTAGCTAGAATTGCGTATGAGTAACGCAAGGCATGCAAAGATTTACTTGTCATCTTAGTTAGGGGATGCCCACTTAATGGGTACTTAATATATGTTGTACACAAGATCCTTTTTTGCCAGAATGGATAATGTGACCTTTTTTCTGCATGTCCAAGAACTTAAAAAACCTAAGGGGAAATATTACAGGGCATCTCTCTTTGAATTTGGCATTTACTGTAGCATTCAGAAGCTAACCACACAGCTAATAAAAGAATGTGCAGTAATTCATTTTTAATGATCATTTCCTGGGTGTGGTAAGCGGTTTTGTCGCTTTAAATTCTTATGCAAATAAAATCAAGCTAATCTTCTTAAATAGGTAGCTGTAGCTGTGTCAGCCTATTCTGAGCTGGCGGGAGAGCTGCATAATACTTGGAATTCTCTAAATTGTTCATGTCAGTGGGATATCAACAATCGGCACAATAATAATGATAATAGGCATGTGTTTGCTTGCAAAGAAATTATTGCATAACTAAGGGCCTCATTAAGTGTTTTCAATACCTCAGAAGAATGCCTCTAACTCTCTGATTGTTTTCATCCTATTAATACCAACATCACACAAGCCACTCCCCAAGAGACTTCTAACAAGCATGTTGTTTTAATCACTGGTTAGTTAGGAAACTCAGATGCAGCAACATATTTGAAATGAATTAACAGTACAGTTATGCCTGGAGTGCTTTGATTAACAGAGGAGTGCCTGCTATGAGACTGCCATCTCTCCAAAGTAATGCTCTCTCATTCCAGCTCTCGTGGATCATACAACGATGCTCCTAATGTGATTCCAGTCATCCTGCAGAAGGGGTAGAGGAACAGTCATTGTTAAGTGTAACTCTTCTAGTAATTTCTACGAGATCCCGCTAAAAAAAGTGAACAGTACCAAACCAGCCCCACCCAGCAACACAGGAAACCAAATGACAGCTCTGTGGCACTCCGGCAAGATCACCCACATCAACAGGTCCAGGGTATCGCAGTCACAAGCATCCTGCAGTCTTGAGAAGTTCCAGGGAGTATCCATACCCTCTCCTTCCACAGCCGTGTCACAAAATGCTTCATCATGCAAAACAATCTGAAAACCTTCGCCACCAAACCTGCTGTGCCATAGGGAAAGAACCAGAGACATGAACAGCACAGCCAGATTTCCAAATCGCACACTTACAGGGGTTTTATTAGGTGGAGGTGCCCAGATGACAGGGCAATCTGAGGGACGCTGACAGCCCTGAGTAACGCTTCTGAGACTGCAGTCTCTGCACGCAGTCACAAAGCATCTGCGTGGTTATAGGAGGCAGGCCTGAAATCTGCAGGGTTGGATCTGCTTTTCCACTTGTGGGACCAAAGCCTGGGTCTTTAGCATTTCTTAAGATGGCAGTAGATAATCTAGGAAGCCAACCACAACCCACACTGCAAAGCAAGGAAAACAAAAACAACACAATAATCCCTGTCAATGTGACCTAGGGCAAAATTCCTTCCTGACCCTAGATCTGGCGATTGGTTTAACCCAAGTATGTGAGCCACACCTGCCCACAGGTACTTGAGAAATTTTCCAATACCACTACAAGCATAAGCATGCTTGTCCAGCCTCCTTTCTTCCAGCCAGGGCAATGCTGGTGGTTCAAAAGTGAAATTAAACTCTACCATGCAGGTGATAAATCCTAGCAGTTGTGAGGACGATTTCTTCCTAGTCCTCAGGGATCCAGCAGAAGTATGAAGCATGTGACTGGCACAGGATAAATATGGTACAGAAAATGGCAACGGAGTCACCTTTGAGCTCCTTTTCCACCCTTCCCTGTCACAACCTTGAGAATGACAAGTCAACCCTCACGCACCCCAGCCATGTCCCGGTGTGCTTCCCATTTGCAAATACAAAACAAAGGGATGAAGCAAAACTACCTGGCAGGGAAAGTAAAACAGCAACCTGGAAAGAGCAGAATGAGCCAGCGCTATGTTAGCTAGCTGTCAGCCCTAATCCTGTACCACCAGCACAACTTCTTCTAGCATCTTGTACCAGCCCTCCTGTTGCAGCCATCAGGGGTCATGGATGCAGCCACCCAGCAGCTTCCCCTCCTTGTTACGCTCCAAAGTCTGCTGATGAAACCAGTTGCTTCCCCGCTCCCCTGGTTTGCTCTGCTGAGACATCCCACCAGTGCTCTCCAAGATATCCCCCATGAAGTCTTCATGATGACTTTGTAGAATCCAGATGGTTTAGGGCTATTTTTACCTCCAGAGAGGCACAGTTTACATGAGGGCTGTGCTACACATCCAAAATAAAGAGACCACAGGCCCCGCACTATAGGGAAAGCCTAAGCAGGGCCCTCTGCCTGCACTGTTGCTTTCAGCCAAGACCTCAGGTTCTCCTCCCTACCTCAGTGCACCCTGTGCACTACCGCTTTGTAGGTAAAAGAAACTCCAGGGGCACAGAAGTCCTCAAAAGAGTCTTTAGCACAAATATTCCATGATAAAACTTCTACCATCCTTTCTAAGGTTGCTGCCTTCAGGACTCCTTAACTGGGAGTTAGTTGTAGGCTGGGGTGAGCTTTACTGCCAGAAACATTAGACACAATTTTTCTGTCTATTCATATGCAGTGTGAATAACAGCATTGTGTTCACTCCAACTTCACACCCTAGAAAAAGTGTGTGAAAAAGCAGCGTAACCGCATGCAGCTGAAGTTTGACCCGTCCGATCAGTTCTTCACTCGTGCCAACAGGAGCCAACAGACAGTTCCCACCACGGAGGGCACAGAGTTGGGATTGCTCTACTTCTGAGTCCTTCTCGGCCTCTGCTCCACCAGCATCTTTGAAATGATTGCAGATAGGGCCAGATTCTCTTCCCTTTGAAGTCAAGAGCAAAACCACTTTTGTCTTTGCTTCTGAACAGGCTCAGACCCCATGAAGTCTGTGGGACAAAGGCTTCTAAAAGCCCAAGTCACATGTGAAATTGATACTTCAGCTCCAAGGTAAGTTGGCTGTTTTTGAAAGTTTCTGTCTCTGTCCCTCAGTTAAGGCTCTCTGGCTGTTGGCAGCTCATGGGACACACAATTTGTAGGTCATTTACACCTTTCTTCCTTGTCCTTCTCTTCACCTGAACTTGCCAAGGACTCATATAACACCTAGCACAACCATAACTGTGTAGTGATTACTACAGGCATTGTACCACCAGCTATGGACTTGCAATACAGCCATTATAATAAAGGACAACAACAAAAAAGCATACTAATGTTTTATCATTCTCTCAACTTTTGTTACCCTATGTCTGTAGGATAAATAGCAGCCTACCTGTGCTTTTACCATGTTTGCACTGTAAATGGAGGATATCCCACTCTTTTGTCTTAAATTAAAATGGGTGTATAGACATTAAAAACACACAAAGCAGATAGATAGGCAATCACAGCAGTTTGTGACAACTGGAAGATCTGTGTCCCAAATTTTAAGACTATCAAGCTGTATTAAAAAAAAAAAAAAATAAAAGGAAACTGGCTGCATATTTGTTTTTAAACTTTCATTCTGACAGCCTAGGAGAAGGTCAGGGCTGGAGGCAGGAGCAAGGCTGGAGAAAATTATGGTTGAAGATAAACACATCCGGGACTTCAGAAGTGAGGCAAAACGAGCACGTGCAGTTCTCATTAGGTTATCAGGGATCTCTGCTGGTAATCCTGAATAGGCAAAAGAAACCAGGTGGCCAGCAAATAGAAACTGGATCATGTTATTAATGAAGCTGTAATTTTCATATATCTTACAAACTAGGTTCAATGTTATGGCAACAGGCAGGAAAATCATAACCTCCTGATCAGTGCAACGGGGTTTGGGAATTGGACCCACACTGACCATTACAAGCAGGGCGTAATATGTTTGGACTCAATTCCACCTTGGCCATGGACTTGCTGTAGAAACTCATCAAGTGCCTGACCCAGGCTCCTGCTTTCTCCCCACCTTTGGTCTGGTTTTATTTAGTCTGAAAGCCTGGGAACAGGCACTATCTATTAACATGTGTCTTCTTCAGCACCTGGCATGACAGAGCCTGATTTCACAAGGAGAGTCTCTACATCCTACAGAAAACACAGACAAAAGCTGTACTAAAAGAACATCATTTACACTGTGATTATCTGTAACACTGTGGTCCACCAGTAAATAAAAAGTGGGCAAAGTCACCTCCCAAGCAGGAACGGGGATAGGCTCTGCCTTGTCTAGAAACAAATGAGTTTCCCCGCCCCACCTTTACCCCCATTTTCACTGCTTTGTCTTCGGGACCACCTATGTTCAATATCCGCAGAAATACACTTCAGCCCCAGAAGCTCAGGAATGGTTTCTACGTGCTGTCTCAGTAGGTCTAGGATGGAAAACCAAGGCCCGCTGCCTCTGTAAGAAGCTACCACCAGGTATTCCCAAAGGAACACCTCTCTGAAGGGAAGTTTCGTACTGCTCTGGGGAAGCACAAGCGTCCATGTTCAGTGGTATCATGGGAGATTCCCAGATTTTCCTGACAATCACGGGGAAAGAACAAAAGGATTTTTAAAGCCATCTCTATACCAGCTAAATCTATGTGGGATTATGTAGGATACAAGGTTTCCCATGTCAAAACTTCCCTCAGGTAGATTTCAAAGATCCACCATAACCAAGGAAAACACAAATAGAGGTCATCTTTGCTCCATCCTGTAACGTCAGCAACAATAGCAGCAATGTTGAGCTCTGAAGACATACCCAGCAAGGTCAACAGACCTGATTTGGAGCTCACAGTGTTACTCTGTTGAAGCCAGGGGAGTTATTTCTGTGAAACTGAGAGGACAAGCCAGCCAGTGTTTTGTCCTGTGGAGCTGAGGCACCACCAAGAATACTCCTGTCTCCTGCTTTCTCTGAAGGACCACAGGTAACATTGCAGTGGCGACAGAAGCCACGCTGTAACTAAACCCAAATAGTTAGATTTGGCAACAGAGAAAAATAGCATGTCTCAAAGATAACGCCTGTGATGAAGTCTTCAGCAGCTCAGTCTTTCAGGCACTGCATGAGTAGCAAGCTATCAACTTAGTGCCTTACGCACTGAGATGTTTCAAAGATAATGTCTTCTTAGAAAGAGATCAAACGGGAACCTGTTTTGCACGGCTGTGTTTTGCACCGGTGCTTCCAGACTTCTGCAGCTCTTTCTTCTTTGTTTTGCTCCAGACTGTATGGATGAGGGTCTCACATCAGGTATTTCTCAGGGGCCCTTTTAATAGGAACAGGATATTTGAGGCATCGAATTGTATCCCATGGGAGTTGCAGGATTAGGCCATAGAGCAGTTTATGTTCTATGTCCTAAAGGAACAATAGCATTTTATGTTTTCTCCGTTCACTTAGCTATGAAATGGTGCTCCACTTCACCAAATTCTGGCAATCATTTGCCTTATCATGTTCTCCTAGACTGTCACACCCCATGTGGTTTATGCTGGGATGGTATATTATACTCATCATCTCCTGATGCAACGAATACGTGGGAGCAAGAACAACATCGTGTGTTGTTCATCAAGGATTCAGTATCTGGTCTTTTCAAACATTAGGTCTGAATAATCAGATGGTTGACTCCGAACTTCCCTCTGCATTGCACACAGATCAAAGCAGGAAAACCATGATCCCTCTGGATCACTAAAGGACTGCCCTGAAGAATTTCTCTTTTCCTCTTATGCAGCATATTAAGCTTCTGGCTTTTGCCCTGCCAGACCAGAGGCTGGTGAATAGTTATGTTAATTTTTGTGGCTGATGAATTATTCTGTGGAAGAATTCTTGTACTGTTACTATTATTTATTATTTGCTGAGTGCTGGCAACATCCTTCCATCCTGAAAGAGAGACTTTACGTGGGGAAACTTCTTTATCTGCATATGAACATGAATACATACATTAATATGCCCTCACTTCTACCTCAATTACAGTGAGTTGCCATTTCCCTGTGTTCCTGCATGAAGTACCCCTACAGGAGCGATGCCTGGATGGAGAGACAGCCCAAGATGGTACGTATGGACTTGATCAAGAACATTAGTGTCTATCTTCTGGAATGAGTGCTCTCATGTGGCAGAAACTCATCAGACCCGCCTCCTCCAGCTGTGCAGAGCAGCCCCAAACAGGAGCCACATTTTGTGCAGTCATGGCTGACTGCACGCCAGATGTAGCCACTCTGCCCATCTCCAGGCCCACACCAAGAACAATGGCAATCCCATTGTGCGTGTCTCTCGGAGGAGATGCAATGGTCCCAGGGCACTCGGAGACCAACACGAGGAACGGTGGGAAGAGGAACAGCTCTTACCAGCATAGGCTTCAGATTACGCCTGATGTAATTTTAGAGTACTGTACTCAAAACCATGTGTGCCCCATGGACAAGACCAGACGTTATTCATGGCAGAGATCCCTTGATCCTTCTGGACTTGGGAGCGACAGCCTCAAAGCTCTGGGGCAGCTCTCTTTAAACCCAAACTGGAATCCAGTACGAACATGAATAATACAAGCTGCACATTAGCCTCTATTATTTATTTTGATATTGAAGTACATTTATCTTAGCCTTTCCCTAAACATCCTCAGCAGTCTTCCACTGAAGTGGGAAGAGCAGCACAAGGAATACCGCAAATACCAAGGTAATGTTATCTGTTTTTTCTAAAGCAAACTTGGCAGATTTTGAAAGGACACCCACTGTGGCAAATTCCAGGCTTCAGTAAAACCTTTTGATAATGAAAATATGAAATCTCAGATATCGATAACGGAGGCCAGATTCTGTGTTTTGTTGTGGCCTTTTCAGACTGGGGCAGAAAAGGGACCACACAGCTTTGCAGCAAGGGAGCGGTGGGAGAGAAGCTCAGGGGCATGCCCTCCCCTGCAGCTCCCGAAACAGGGGACACACCAGGGAGGTATGGAGATGTGATGGGAACACGTAACTTCAGCTGGTGAAACAGCTCATGAAGGACTAGTACAAATTGGCTAGGGAGGCATCAGTAATGTTTTCTCTTTGCACCACCACCCCATCCAAGCCCCATCATTTCCAACTGGGCAATATATAGACATTAGGCTGGATGGAGAATCTGGCCCCTGAACTGCTAATTAAATATTTCAGAAAACTTTCAACTTTGTTAATTCTACCACTTACACTCAGGGTAGGGATCATTGCAAATACTTGCTCCCTCCTTTTCAGGCAAACAGATGCAAATGCAGCACATTATCAAAATGGAGAAAATTTAGGCAGAAGACTGGGGAAAACCTACCGAATGATGAGATGTATTTGTGTCCTGAGCAGTGTCAGTGTATAAAGAAGGTGCTGCGTTTGTGTCACTGGGGACCACAATATGTAAAACTTTAGAGCCCACGCTGAGGCAAAACAGTCCTGCCTCGACTGGAAGTGGACAGTCACCCCATGTGCCCTGGCGAATTTTTCTCTCCTAGAACTTGCCATGTAGACGGCTCTGAGGAAGAAACCTCTGTCTCTGTTGCCTTTTGTACACGAGGGCTATTGTATGTATGCTGAAAGTAGGCTGTGTTTGAGTTGGCCAGAGAGAAACCAGTCCCTTTGCGTCTATCGGCGTGTTTGTTTTCACCTCTACCTAGCCACGGGTACCATAGCGAATGTTTCTAAACAGCAGATTATCAGAAAGCACGAGGTGAGGTTGCAGCCAGACTGCGGTTTCTCCCCTCTCTCTTTGAGGCAGAGAGCATTTGTAACCACTTTCCTGTCTTCACAGAGCTGCTGATGACTGCATCTTCTTGGAATTTGCTTGCTCGTGCTGGCGCACAGCGGCAGGCAGAACCACCGCAGCCGCCGGGGGCTCGCAGATTGTCTCTCTTCTCCCGCGGCTAGCCGGGGTCACTCCGGTTTCTGCTTCCAGGGAAGGGGAGTCCAGTGGCGCGTGTGTGATCTAGCTCCAGCTAAACTCACGGCGGAGAGCGGAGCCCGAGGCGGGTGGGAGGAAGTGGGAGTGCAGAGGAGATTAACTCCGCTTGAAGCCTGGCGAGGCGCTGAACCACGCTGCAGCAGCTGACGGGCGGCGGGGTGGGTGTGGGATATTTGGCCCTTACCTCTCCACATCAAAGCTCTTCAGAGAAAAAACAGCATCTCGGGAATAAGGGAGGGTAATTCAACAGTGTCGCAGTGCCTCTCCTATGGAGAGCGAATACAAAAGGCAGCTGACCAGGGCAGGGGCAACTGAATGCAACTTCAGGAAGATGTCCTGGGGTTGAGCTTCCTATGAAATCATTGTGTGGCCTCAAAGGTGTGTGGTTCCTCGACGTCTCCCCCCGTAGGGGTGGTCGCAGACTCAGACAGAAGCAGCAGTGTGCGGAAGACACGTGGAAAGGCTGGCTGTTGCCATCTGCACACCAGGTCAGGTCTCAGCTGGGATGAGTCCTTAGCCCCATGGGTAGGAGGGCTTTCCCATTTCACTCCAGGTGAGGATTTGGCTCATCGCCTGCAGTATCCACTCAGTAAAGTTGCATAACCTCTATTTGGAAAAGCATGTCCTGAGGAGTTCCCCCATTTTGGATGAAATCTAATCTTCCTATCTGTCTCACTAATCTTGCCTCCTGGGATATAGCTCACTTTATCACTGCTTCCATCTAAAGCTGGTCTAACCATAGTCTGTCGTTTTTTTCTTCCCCATTTTTTTTCCCTCTTTTATTTGACCGATTTAATTATATCCAGTTAGAACTTGCGCTGGTGCTGCTCTCTGGTGGTGCTCCCCTGCTAGGGGGTGCAGGCTGTTGATGCCCAGAGCAGAATTTAGCAGGCTGGACACTCTGGACCACTTTTTGCCACTCGTTTTGATGAGGCTGCCTGTGTGAGCTCCTTGCAGGCTCTGTGATGACTGGTGCAGCCCACAGGCTCTGAAGAGCAGCGGCTTGTGGTAGTTAAATGACTGCTTGTTTTTGCCCAGGCCTGCTCAGCCTTTAAAGTGTTTTTTGCTTCTTCACACAGTCTCTTTAAGCACAAGCGCTAAGGTGGGCGCCAGCCTCCTCTCACTAATCCGTTAGCTGGTTTAGCCTGGGGGAGGGAGCGTGTGAAATGTGTGTGTCCCTGTCTCTCTGGCTGATGACAGTCCCTCCCCTGTGCCAGCACCTTGGCTTGAAGAGCTGTGTGGAAGTCGGATGTAGGACCTGATCCATTGACAGGTAAACCTGGGGTGGTAAATGTTTTGTTTTCAGCCAGGTTAGTTTCCCCATTCAGCTGACCCTGTTGCAGCTTGAGATCTCGCAGAGCTATGACACGGGCAGTGGGAACAAGCAACCAACACCAAGGGAAAGAAGGAGAGGACCACCCCTTTTAATCACCAAAAGCCATTCCACCTCAGCTGCAAACACCACATCCTTGCTATCAACTTCATTCTGAATACCCTGAGCCCCAAATCCTGATTCCACTCTCCACACAGTTCTGTTTGTCCTCTCCCATCCAGCCGCTCTATATGGCTCATTGTCTTCTAAGTTTGGATCTTCTGCCTCTTTATCTTAGATCTTGACTTCTGATGGGCACTTCTTCTCATTCTTTTGTGAATTACTCCCTGATGGTTGCATATCCCCACAGCCGACACAATTAATTGAAGCTGCACTGGCCAAATTTTCTTCTGTTCTCGACCAAAAACATCGCCAGTCTTTTGGGACAAGAGAATACTTGGTCCTACTGTACCAAGGTATGAGCAATTAATGGCAAGAAATGAAATAGGAGGGTAAGATTAAAAAAAATTCTCTGAACCCCAGGATATCGGGCTAAACACAGGTCTACTGCAAAAAGATAGTGCCTGTGTCTCCATCAATGCAATTGATGACATATATTGCTGATAAGCACAACGGGGAACCAAGATGTAGCCCTAAACAGCATGTGGGAACTTTCAGCTTTCTCATTATCCAAGCAGTTTTACAAGTTTACCATCTTTGAATACTCAGTGTCCAAAGCCCTGCAAAGTCAACAGAAGGAATACCAATGATTTCAGAGCCTCTTGGATCTTGCTTGCCTGCCTTGGCCCCTGAAGGAGAAGGAGAGGCAGAATTGTTAGGGGAAAAACGATTCTCATGCTTCAAGAATTTTTTCTGGATTCCTCGGGGCGTGTCAGGCTCGCAGCATGCCAGCAGCTGGAAAGTTCACACTCTGAGTGCTCTCCTTTGCCATAACCTCCCATTGCTAATCGGATGAATAAAGGGCCTTCGCTTCATCTGACTGACTTACACCGCAATGCTATTGGTGCAAGCCTTGAATACCTCTCTTGAATTGTAAAGTCACTGCATGGTTTTTACCCAAAGTGCTCTCAGCCTGGGAAAAAAATGGTGTTGTCCACTAGATCAAAACACTGTGATCTCTTTAGAGAAGTACCTTTAGGTCTTGAGAAGTGGAGTAAGGAAAGGAGGCATCCACTGCAAATCCTCTTTTTACTCCATTTCAGCCTTAAGTCTCAGTTCAGAATGATGGAAATCTGCCTGCCTGTTTCAGGGGCAGAGCCCAATTCTGGATCACCAAAGACAATCCACAGGTTCGCCACCTGCATGCATTAGAAACCTCTTGAGACTTTTGTTAGCATACATGATCTCCACTAGCACAAGCAGCACGGAAAAAAAATAAGAGATTTCTAAGAGTCTGAGAATGAGAAAGAATGTAAAAATGTACCAGGTCAATGTAAACGTAAAATGTAAAAAATGTACCAGGTCAAAATGTCAGACAGATATATGCCCTTTGCACATCAAAAATGCAATACCCTGGAAGGCAACAGCCACCCAAATTCTATTTAACCTCCAGTGGGTAAGGAGAGGAATTCAGGTGTGACTCATGCAAGTGAGTTAAACCACAAGCCAAGGGGTGTTCCACACTCAGAGTAAAGTGATCAGTAAAGGCACAAGTGCTGGAGGAGGGGCACAGAAAAATTCCTCTCAGCCTCCCTTGGGTTTTCATAGGCGGATACTCATTCCTTCTGAAGTCCAGGATCATTCCCGAGCAGTGGGAAGAGGTTGGGAGCACTTAACAGCTTCCTGATTGTCCTCTCGAATCCTTTTAAAAGGAGTTGCCTCCCCAGGACTGCTCTAATCTACAGCCAGAGCACAGGAGGTATAGCTAAAGGATGCTAAAGGATGCCCAGGACAGATAAACTAAAGAAAGGGAGGAATTTCCATTCAGGAATTTGTAAACAGATAGCTGAGGATGTAGTTAAGTGTAAAGCCTCCTTGAGTCAGATTGACCTCCCCTGCAACGGCATGTGTCTGCGCTGGAGCAGGAGTCACACAGGGCCGGCCCGCTTTTTAGAGGGACTGGCACCCTCTGCGTTTGTTCTTGTTTCAATCCTTCCATGCGCACACCTTCCAGTTTAAGCAAGAGAAGGGAATGGGCATGTGTGAGACCATATGACCGTGCTAACATGGGCAGGGGCTAAATCCCACCTGACCACATATAGCAATACCACTCATATCAATACCAGTAACAACACAGCCAGCAGGAGCAGTCAGCACTGCCCCCACCACGTGTGGGCATGCTGGTGGGCCAACATAAAGCAAGGGTAAGAGTGTGTCAAAACCTGAGTCTACAGCCAGAGAGAAATGGACGTTCTTTAAATACTTATTGCTAAATCCTGATCAAAACTCTTCTACAAAAATAAAGATTTTATTTATTGGACAGAAAGAGCCCCGTTTCCTCTAAATGTCATGTAACCCCCTCAAGCTACTAACAGTCTCTAAAGTGATATGAATGGTATTACATAGGGTTTCTATAAACTTGGGGAGAGGAGGATAAAAAAGAGGGAAAACATCCCAAACGAAAACACCTGACCAGCTCTCAATCTCCTTCTGGAATGTCTTCTCATCTGAGATCCAAAGTCTGTCTTGAACACTAAATGCTCTTAATTTAAGAGTAGCCAAAGCAGTTGGCAAGCAAATGACAGTAGCTACATTGTCATCCATCTCTAACTACATATCTAGTACGGTAAATATATAAGTTGTGAAAACATCCAAATGTTGATTATAGTCTGTGGGAACTAGCTGTTTTCTTTAGGTGGAACGAGATCCTTTGATACACAGCTCTATCAAACATTGGAGAGCATTAGGCTGCTATATCTGAGTTTCATACTCAGCTTAGTGACATGTTTCCCTCCAGAAAAATTCTTCTATACATTAATTTACACATCCAAATGCAGAATTTGGAATTAATGAAAATCAACCTCCACATCTCAAAAAATTAAGAGATTAAATTTGAAATTACTTAATTAAAGTATATGAAATATCCAAAAAACCCCTAGCAGAAACAGGGACTGTGGGGTGCGAAAGTGACGCTCTGCTAGTGTGTGCACGTGTGTGTAATGAGTTGCACATGGGTAGTCTGCTCTGTGTGTGTGTGTGCGCGCGCGCGCGCGAGTGTGAGATATGCCTGAGCCTTCAGCAATTTGAATGACTTTTTTCTGCTTTTGCCAGCATGGGAAGGCTGCCTCCCCCTGCTCACCGCACTGCTCTCCCCCTCTCTTGCTGGCCCAGCCACGCTGCTAACGTTTCAGCTGCATCCATCTCACCGACGCGAATATTTAAAGCTGTTAAATTGATGGGTTGAGTAAATAGGATTAGCTCCGTGTGCCCAAGGGGGGAGCGCCACTGCTTGCACAGACTGATAGGAAGACAAGGGGGAAGGCTGACGAGGAGAAGATTGCTTTCAAGCCGGCAAGAATATGCTATATGGGAGGTACACAGATAGCTTCCAATCTGCCGGTGATTGGATTAGACATGCTCTTAAATGTGAAGTGCCTATACAAGTCTGAGGCTTAGCTGGTGCCGGTCTGCTGAGAACCTGCCGAGGTGCTGCCCAAGGATTGCTGCCACCCCAGCAGGCCCTGGAGACGTCTGAGTGTCAGGGGGCAGAAAGCCCCCGCTGCTGGGCCCTGCCTGGCCCACCATCCCAGGCATCAGGTCTTTAACCCACTCCTGGTGAAAGCTGAGATCCTTTGCCTCCATCTGTTCACATGAGAGGGCTTTACAATTGCCCCTGTAACCTACCAAAGGGAAGCGTGAAGTGATCTCTCACTGCCTGGTGGAAGGAAATCTCCCCCTCCCGCCATCTCCCCCGCTCCTTTTTTTCTCCCAGATGAAGAATTTGAACGTCTTTCATGGTCTGTTTAAAAAATAAAGTGGGTTCTTGACACATTTTTTTTGAAGCCATGTTTGTCTGGGCATTGATTATTGTCACTAACAGTGAAGTGAGCCAAATGCTTTCCTTTTTCCCCAAGCTTTGATAATATCTTCAAGAACTTTGGCTGCTTTTTTATGAAGTTAATTTCAGAAGCAAAACACTAATAAAAAAGTTACACCTGGCCTGTTATGTAGGATAGTGGTGAACAGCATTGGGCAAGACCTTTCTTAGGTTTGTAGAAAAATAGCTCCAAATATTTTTAGTTGGAGCAGAAAGAAATCTGAGCAAAAATATTTTGGTTGCTGAATGGAGAAAAAATGAAATTAATTTTCCAGCTGCAAATCTTTTGCACAGTGTGCAATTGTGATAACCGGGGTTTATTACACGGATATTATCCTTTACTTATTTTCTAGTCAGAGGGAAAATATTGGTGGGGAAAACCTTTGTTTAACACCTATTTTGACAGTGATTAGGCAGCACTCTGATGTCCATTTGCTCACTCTTAATTAAACACTGTCCATGTTTTTGAAACAAATGCTTGCCCTGATATTCTATAAAGGCAAGAGTTATACATCTTTTTTTTTTTCCTTATTTTTGTTTATTCTGGATGGAAATAAAAGTATCTCGCCTGTGAGGTCTAAGCTGCAACAATAATTTGGATGAACAGAAAGAGCTGAGAAAAATACAGGAAGGACCATGACCTCTGTAGCCCATTGCAAAATTTACCCCTGTTTTAGCCAAGGAGAAAAAGGAGAAAAGAAGTGATTTCACCTCAAGAAGTGACTTACGGAGCCTGAAGCCAAGTCCAGCTGTTGGCACTGACTCCTAACCTGCTGCTGTAGTTACTTATCCTGGGTTACGGGCGGGTAAAAGTGTGAGGCAGGAGTAGAACGATGCCTTAGGGGCACAACCAAAATTGAAGTGCAGCGTTTCCCTCTACAGGAAAGGGCTGGGCTTCCTTATCATCACTCAAAAGTTGACTGAGAAACACATCTAGACTTTATGGAGACATTCCTGTCGGAATAATATCTAGCTGTGTATACAGGTGTGATATATAACATACATGCTACCAGTAAGTAAAATAATAAAGAGAATGCAAGAACTTTCAAACATGATGATGTTTCTTCACCACATCATGGTGAACACCATCAAATAAGGTAGACGGGGGGGAAGAAGGTGGCCAAGGTGGCCCCTGGCCCCACGGCAGCTGGGGAGGAGACACCAGAACCTCTCAGCTGCAGAAACCAATTTTGATGTTGCTGCCCTAAGGAAGAAGGGCACGGACTGACCCACAGCCAGGCTACTTCTGACAGTGGAAAGAGAAGAGGAGAGGGAAGGCAGAGAGGAAGATGCGAGTTACTAAAGGCCAACCTGCCACCCCAGCAGCAGCTGACACCTTGTCCTTTCCCTCAGTAAGAGCAGCAGCAGAGGCCATCCTGGCTTTTTCATTTCAGGAAAGCAGGCAGCGGGGTTACAGCCGTTTTGCACACACACCTTGCGTATCCCAGCCTGTAGCCCTGTGTAATCGCCTGCTTTGCCTGCGCCTGGGAGTGTCTCATGGGGCACCCCTGTTTGAAGCTCTGCACACTAATGTGGTGGGAAAACAGTTCCTGAACCAAGAGTATCTCGTTTTGATGACACAAGGGAAACCTTGTCTCATTCTTTGTCTCTGCAGCTAACAAAGAAATGACTCTTCACTGAGTGACAAGTGCACCTTTTTTAATGAGTCAGTGATACACAAAAAGTAATGGGGAAGGATGTTCTTCTGAGCCCTGATCCCATACCCCATGTGCAGATCCTTCTGCTGGCATCCATTGGTATTAGACACGCTGTTTCCCCCCAGCCCACACGAACACCTGGACCTCCCTGGGTTCCTGCGCTGGAGCAGAAGGGCAGAGAGCACCAATGCACAAACCAACACACAGGGACTTGATTCTCATCACAGAACAGCTTCAGAGCAGCGGAACCGGTCTCAGCTCATCACTTGCTCCTGCCTCATGGTTGTACACTTAAAAGCTGAACCTGACCTACGATTTTTTTGATTTCACAGTTGTTGGCATCTGCTGAGATAGCACTTGAGACCTGTTGCTCACCTTAACAGCAGGTTGAAGCCAGGTGCCCCAGGGTCAGTGGTAGACTCGTGGTAACATTTTCAGGAAGAGTGGGTCCCAAGCAGTTTCTCCACTGATCAGGTCTCTGCTTCTGAGATCATGAATTATCTCCCCATTAATTTAGGAACTGTGGTGATCACATGTTTGGTTGGTCTGCTTTCCCATTAGGCATGGGGTATCTCTAGAGGGTCTGATTGTATTATCTTGTGATAGAAATTGAATGCAGCCATCTGTTGGGGTTGTTCAGCCTAGAGAAGAGAAGGCTCTGGGGAGACCTTATAGCGGCCTTCCAGTACCTGAAGGGGACCTATAAGAAAGCTGGGGAGGGGCTGTTTGCAAGGGCATGTAGTGATAGGATGATGGGTAATGGCTTTAAACTAGAGCAGGGTAGGTTTAGATCAGACATTAGGAAGAAGTTCTTTACAATGAGGGTGGTGAAACACTGGAACAGGTTGCCCAGAGAGGTGGTGGAGGCCCCATGCCTGGAGACATTCAAGGCCAGGCTTGATGAGGCTCTGAGCAATCTGCTCTAGTTGAAGATGTCCCTGCTTACTGCAGAAGGCTTGGACTAGATGGCCTTTAAAGGTCCCTTCCAACCCAACACAGGATTCTATGATCCTATGATCTAAGTATTCCTCCTCCTGTCCTGGGGCCTTGTGTATATCTGATACCCACTGCCATGTCTCTTTATTTTCTTCCTTTGGCTTCTGCTTGGGTAATTTCTCAGTCACCACCTTCACTCCATTTCTCTGTCCATCTCCACCATTTAGACACATCAGCTGCATTTACACCCTTCTAATTCAGCACCTCTAGCCATACAATTGTGGCCAGATTCTCAGTGCTCACATTATGTTGTCCTTCAAAGCACATTTCGGCACCAGAAGAAGCCCCTAGTCAGAACCTGATCGTTGGGAGAAGCTTTAGACTGTCTACCCTCCAGGGAGGAGGCAGACTGGAGCAGTAGCCCAGCTCACTCAGCTGAGGATCATCTCTCTCCCTCAGGCCCTAGAGCTGTGTCCAGTGCCCTTGAACCGCTATGTATATCAGGCTTTTTCAAGATGTCTGTCTAGCAGACAATTACACCCTTCACCTTCTTCTGCGAAATAACTGGATATTAACATCCACTCTTTACATGAGATTAAATTCCCCTCCTTTCTCATCTTTCCACTAAGTTTATTTTTAATTGATATGCTAATAGAACCGAATGCAGAAAATTGATACTTTCTGTACAAACTTGGTTTCTAAGCACTCCCTGGTCATTGTCAGTGTTCACCAGACCTGTGTGTGGATGTCTGTACCCAGCCATTCCTATATGGCCATCCACCCCTCCTTCTCATCTGTCTCACTCTGCTCAGTCCACCCCCCCTGCAACATACATCAGTCGACAGTAGGCAGAGGTGCCTCTCTGCACAATGGGACCCCGCTTCCCCGAATGACTGCAGTCTTAATTCCTGTTTGTGCATCCTGATAGCATCTGCGCTAGACACTACCTACTTCTTTCTGGACACTGAAACTACCGCATGTTCTACTAGTTCAAAAGCAACCTTCTGACTCCAATCTCCTTCTCTCCCTCTACGCAGCCTCCAGCTGCTTCTGTCTTAGCAGTGTTTCCATTTCTTTGCTTGAATAGCACCAAAAGGACCTCCGAGGTCCCCTGTGCTGACTCCATTTCTCTTCCTTTTCTGGCCTCATTAAAGCTGTTCTTGATTTTATCACTTCCTCCTGCACTTGTGCACTTCAGTGTTACATAATTAGATCAGATAACCCATTCAAACAAAGTAAGAGGAAATAAGAGATGGAAAGGCTTCTTTTTAGATTGATGAGACAAGCCTCACTGCCTTGGGAAGAGGGCAGGAAAGGAACATTCACTCCTAACTCACCCAAGTGGTGTGATGTTCCACTTCTCTCTTGAAAACAAGCTCCAGCCTAACAAACTGGAAGCATTCCCTGATACTTTACCTAACACTTCCACTGCTTAATTTGTTGGACCACACCTAGGTTTGCCCTTCACCACCCAAAATAGTTTCTAAAGGGTCATTTATCCTCTAAAAATACTTGTTCACATCTGCGCCCATCATTATTCATCTGAGATTTACATTCCTTAAAGTCAACAATGAAATCCTCCTGCTGGCTTCAGTGGCCTTTTTGTTGGTTTCTTATCTTTTCCTCCCAAACAGAGGGCTGTTATCACATCTTTCTAATGCACCTCTCTCCATCTCTCAAAGGTACGTATGCAATTTGCTCCAAGGAGAATCAGATTCCTGAATCCACTGCAATGACTCGTCTCTATTGCTGTAAGACTCTCCATGAAGGGAAATATCTTTGGTTCTTCCCATGGAAAGCTTTCCTGACATGGGGAAACACTTGGGAGATCCCAGGAACCCACCTCAGTGCTCCACAACCTACTTCATCAGGAATGCCGTGAAACTACCTGCTTCAATTGCAAATGATCTTTTTGGAAAAGAATCCAAGACTGGGGGGAGAGAGGGGCAATTAATGGAATTGTTTCCTTAATTTTCCCTCTGGCCATGGCAGCTCATACTAAACAACAGCCCACATGCACAGTTGGCAACAACCATGTGGGTTTGCAGGATTCCCTCTAGATTTCTGCTTGCTGTTCAAACAGCCTCCAGAGCACATCAATGTGGGCATCCTTGTCTCTCTGATACTATTTTAATGTGATAAGGATAACTCCACAGAGAAACAAAACTGCATTCAACCACATGGCAATCAGCAGCAGATCTACTCTGTCTTTGCAAATTAAGGCTGCTCATAAGTCTACTGAAGTTTAGTGCTGCTGAGCAGAGACAAGGAGACATGCAGGATAGACATGACCTCATGGACATTGGGCTGGCTGCTCTGGGAAGAAGCCAACCTGGCCATCGGCCTCAGAGAACAACAGTGCATCAGCATGATATGAAGCTAACGTATCAGAGAGTTGAGAACAAAGGATTTTTGGATTAATATAAACTCATACATTGACTCCTGTCATCTGTAACTCTCTTGTTACATTTTTGCCCACATTTACTTATCTGTGTGATAAGCATAGTATTTATCTACCTTATCTCATCACTGTGATGTTTCATTGGATAGTGTCTGCACAATGTTATGCAGCTGCTAAATACTGTACGATGGAGGTGGGAAATGGTAAAATGCCGTTGAGATCAAAGAGAAGAACAAGTGACCAGGCACAGCAGAAGTAAACTGTCATAAGGTAACTGCTGATTCATGACTGTTGAAAATCTGACTTCAATGAAGCAAAGATGAACAGTTGCAAAGGAGGAATAAGGGAAAGTAGGACTCCTTCAAGAGGGAGAGATGGCCACATTCAGGTGGATAGAATGTGAAAGAATGAGAATCAACAGATTGTTAATTTATGGCTGTTTACGGGTTGTATAAGAAAAGAGGAAAATAAATAAACAAATGTAAAGGAAGAAGAAAAACCTCAAGCTTCAGAAAACTAGCAGGAGATAGCACAGATAACTTAGAAACAGAAGACACAAGAGGAATGAGGAAATGATGGAAAGCAATAAGCTACAAAAGACAGTTCAGATTGCTGGTCCTTCAGAGCAGGAATCATAGAATCATTTAGGTCGGAAAAGACCCTTAAGATCATTGAGTCCAAAATTAGAATTATTTTATATCGTCTTTGTACAGTGCCTTATATACAGCTGGGTCATGTTCTGAGATGGCTCTCCAATACTACCACAATGCAAATGAAATAATAATCAGCTACAAACATTCGTAACTGCATCACGTGATTATAATCACTGTCAGAATAATACTTCAGGTAATTTATCTCATTCATACATGTTATTTTTGGCCCTTAACAGCTGATCAGTAGTCATCGATGATGAAAAAGATCTTGAATAACTGTTTCCATCTCTGTTAAATATTTATCACGTAGACTCACTAAATTAGAGAAAAAGAGCTGAAATGCCTTCAGAATGCATGTACAACCTTCTAAGATAACAGAAACCAAACTGACTCCTAGATTCAAAGCATATTGGGTGCAATTTTCTCTTTCAACTTCTGGATTTCTTGCAATGATAGTGGTAACACTACATAAATACTGAAGTGAGTTTTTACAGTATCTTGTGTGAAAAAGAAGTAACACATTTTGGAGAGCTGCATCACTCTGGAAGCATTTGCTTTCAATGAACATTTCAGAGACCATATTTTACTTTCCCCAGTGTTAACCAATTTCAAAGACACTTCGATAAGACTCTGGAGTTATGGAAGGACACACAGTAAGAATTCATGAGTTTTTGCCCAATTTTAAAAAGCCACTTGGGAGTCTAAATCCAACTGACTCGACTAGCACAATTCTAATGCAGCTCCCACTGGGCTAGTATTAACACTGGCAGAAAAAAAGAGCAGAATTAACACAATATTAAGCATTTTTCAAGACCCCATTCTGCAGGATTCAGACGAGTGAGACACCTATACCTATCTGGTGTCTATTCTTAATACCTATTCAGGTATTAAGAAAAGCTGTGGGGCCAAATTTGCGAAAGTACTTAATCCCATCAGTTTCAGTAGGAGTCAAGCATCACTGCTGCTAAAGATCTGTTATTTAGACTGTGGACACATTTCTCAGGCAGTTGTTCTTTTAACAGTAATTCAAATATAGCAGCAGAACAGGTTGAGTTCTCTTTTTCTTAGGCTTTGACCCACCACCATTAAGAAGGAATATATACCTATTACTTACTACAGTAATAGTCACAGAACATGTTTTTATGGCATCTTCCATGCAAAGAGCTGTTTTGCTAACCAGCGTCAGCGCCTGGAGAATGAAAAATTTTCACATTTTGTAGTTAAGAAAACTGACACCTAGGGGGATTAAAGGACTGCTGTAGGACCCACAGAGTACTTAAGACAGGTGTCCTAAAATTCCTTCCCTGAAACTCATCAAGCACCATCTTAATTAAACATCTTACTTAGACTTTTCTGCCCCAGTGCCTCCAGTGTGGCTGAGCCCAAAACTGTAGTTTATGTGCATTTATATAGGGTTTGGCTTAAGCACAAAATTAAATGGTTTGCTGAGCTGGGTTTCAGGTTTCCTGCCATGTATTTGGGGAGGTTTAGCATTCAAGCAAGAGTTCCTCTGCTTTGCTCAGAAATGCAGCTTCCTGGCGGTGACCTAGGGACACGGCATTGCTCTCCTCTGGCCAGACCAGCCAGCTGAAAGTCAGGAGGCACAGCAGAGATTTGCTGAGTCCCCCCTGGTGTTGTTGAGTCACCCTTGGCTTGCTGTGTGTATCCCTGCCAGCTGGCCACCTGAACTGCTAAGGTGCTCCCCTAGCCAGGCACTGCTGCCTCCTGCATCTCAGCCTTCACATTCCACACCGCCTGCAAGCACGTGAATAATGCATGGCATTCCTCTGGTTGTTCCTCCCTTGCCTCCCCCCTTTACTGGAACTTTTCCCATAGGAGGAAATCCTTGGAGATCCTAGTAGAGGTTCCCTTGGCTGGGTGCTGTTAAGAATAAAGGGGCTGAGTGGTATTTCCATTCCTGGCAGAGCCCCAGACTTGCACAACATAAAGCAAGTCACTTAACCTTTCCATACTTTATTTTCCCTTTGGGTGAACCAAGACACATAGTATCTCATGTTTGTATTGGGAATGTTGTGGTGTAGTATCAGGGCAGACCTTCAGACTCCTCCGAAGGCTGCCACTGATGCACAACCTGCTTCCCATACCATGGGCTATGAAAGACCCACATTTCTCATGAGTAAAGCAGCGCCTTCCCAGGATTTCTGTGAAATCATTCTGGTGCGAAAACTGGAAAAAATGAGAGCACAACTTAGCCAAACGTGTTTCCTCTTCCCTCTCCTAAGTTGATGTTAAACAGCAGCACTCCAAATTGTTCTGTCTTCTTGTCACTGCTAGCATCTTAATGGTAGAGAATAGATCTATACCTGTTCCCCATCAGCAATGCAACTCCCAGGGTAGATTTTAAAAAGTATTTCAGTTACCTAAATGTCTTCAAAATCCTCTGCTTTTCATATGTGCCCCAAGTCCTCTGAGGTCTTAAGTGTTCAAGTTTATGATATACTTGAGTGTCTGCCTAAATAAAGAACCCATGGCTGCTTACAAGCTCTACTAAATTGCAGTACTCCAATGCCTTTCACTGATCTCCCCACCTCCAACTCCTCACCTCCTCGCTTGCCCCTTCATGTAAAGCCCCACATTGCATTTATTTCCTCCTGCCATAGCACACTGGAAGATCATGTCTATTTTGCCCTTGTCACCCTGGAGTTCCTCAGCATTGATTGTTTTCCAAATTCCACCCCCCCTGCTGAGTAATTAGATTTCTGAATATTTTCTCCCAGGTGCGTGAGAAGCTTCTTTTCAACTAACCAGATTTCCAGTTCCCGCAGTACTGTCTGTCCATCCCCACCACTGTGCAGTTGTATGATCTGCCAAAATTTTGATCTTCTTAGTGATATCAGCTGGCAATTACTTGCAGAACTTTCAGTAGCTCAAGCTGTCCTTGCACATCCATTCTGCACTACAAGAGGCACCAGCACAGCCTGGTACACGCAGTACTGTTTATCCCCACACGCGCCTCTTTACAGATACAGATACAACCAATTTTAACAGCAGTCCATCTCTGACCCCTATCAGACTCCAGTGTGCTTTAAGGACTATTCCTTGCACAACAATTTTCAGTTCCCTGTATGCAAATGACTATCCAGCTAGGCTGAATTTAATTTTCATGTTGTTTATGATACAAACTCCATTTCAAGGCTGTATCTTTGTTCATTAATTAGGTGGACAGGCTTGGGCAGGTTTATCTAAAAGGCTGAGGATTTTTGAATTGTATTTTGATTATGAGAGCTTTGTACGCTTTTAAAGATCTCAGTTGGGTGAGACTTTCTTTGGGATTTGTCAAAGGACAAATAAGCCCATATACAGTTTTCTATAGCTAGCCAAAATGCACAGGGGCTGGTTTTGTGGGTATATGTTCTCACTGGAAGAGGCAGACACATGGAGAGAGTGTGCTAGAGCTTTGTAGCATCCTGGCTTTTTTACAATGGAAGGTCAAAACTTGAGGAGTCTTCAGAAAAGAGCAGCCTGCACCATTTCCTTCAGGCAACACTCAGAGGTCAGCTCTCCCTTCCCATATGTGAACTCATGTCAGGCACTGAGGCTCGTTTTACGACCTGCAAAGGGATTGCATGCCTGAGTACTGGTGGGGCAGGGGGTCAAGCCCTTAGCCCAGTGCTGGCCAGCTGGCAGCCCTTGTGCTTCAGGTAGCCTGTGGGAGAGTTTGTACAGCCCGTGGGGACCAGGTCTCTGACCCCCTTTGCCTTTCCCTGCTCTTCCTGGAGCAGAGTGTCTCCCATCTCCCCACAGGTCTCTGGCACACCCCAGCTGGGCCCTTGTACAGTTTGCATGCTCTAAACCCAGCACGGTGAGTGACTGACACAGAGCATCTTCCATTTGACTGCAGAAGGGAGCCAGCAACAATCTGCACAGAAGTTGTGACCTGGCCACAGGAGACTGAATGAGCCTGCTCACCGAGAGCAGGACCACCAGGAATGAACTTTTGCTTGCCAAGCACTCTTGACGCCTGTCCTCATCCCCTCCACTGTCACAATCACTTTACAGGCACCAAGGCACAGCCGCTTGCACTCCTGCCTTTGCAAAGCCTGCTGTTTAATAAGAGCATCCCATGATCAGCTTACCCTTAACAGGGTCTTGATCAGCTTCCCAAAAGTACCTGGTCCCTTGGTCTCTCTGGTGATTTCATATGGGGGTCTAAAGGGGCCTTACCACTAACTTACATGAAATGGAAGTTAGGGCCTGGGGCTGCGACAGAACCAAACTTGTTACTGGTGTCCCACCATTTATAGGACATCTGCTCCTTTCTTCACCAGGCTGCTCTATACCTCTCTGGGTACAGGTGTAATTCCCTTTTTTAAAAAAGACCACCCAATTTGCATTGCTATCAAGCCCAGCTGAATCTCTACAAAGATGCCTAGTATCTCAATAGATGCCCTTCTCCACAGTGAGACTTCTACCATAAATACAAAGAACTTTCACCCCAACACAACTGCCCTTGTCCAGGGTAAAGAGGATTGCTTTCACACACCCTGTGCAGTTCCTAACTACAGCATTTTTCTTTTGGAGGCAACATCCTGGTGATACAGGGATTTACATGCATTTTCTACTTCGAACCACATGAAAGATGGTTGTATGGAAACTTGAGATGTCTCTCAAGGTGTTTGCCACATCATTTGCTTTCTCTTCTTACTTCACTATTCCTCCTGTGTGATCAATCCTGTCAGATGAGATGTTGTAGGATGTGGGTTCCAGCCTGCATGCCTCCCAAATGCAGAATGCATCAGCTCTTACCAAGCACATATTCCAACTTCTTCAAGAGCATCAGTAGGAATTTTGGCTTAAGGTGTTTATCAACAAACAACTGAAAGTGTCTGGAGGGATGAAATCAGGGTTTATCTGAGACAGACTTCTAAGATACGAATACAGGAACAAGTTACTACGTGATGGATAAAGTTGCAGCGCAACTGTTCCTCAGCAGCAAATGCACATGTGGACACATTCTTTACTCAAGGAGGAAGAAGCAAAGCTGCATGGCTACCCCAGAGGGTACACTGGGCTAACGGCCAGGACACAGGAGTCTACAGCTGGTGCAATGGAAGCTCGCACTCGTTCCTCCATCCCTGCAGAAGCCCTGCCGCCCCTGCACTGGGGGCACACAAAGGCAGTGCCCGACTTGCAGGGCCCCTGGTGGAGCTCAGCAAGCCTTGGAGGTGCTGGGTCCAGATGCCCGCTGCTAATGCACCCCCTGACCACCCAGCTGGGGCCCTTCGCCCCCCAAAAACCACCCTGCAGATACAAGCAACCCACACATGTTGTCAGCCTGCTCTCCTTCCCTTTGCGGCTGTAAGGGTGGTAGGTGACCACTGAGGCACCTGCATCTGCTGGTGCTCCTTGAGCGCCAACCGGTGTCACGAGCCATGGGTCCTCCTGCCGCTTGGGCAGCCAAAAGCCTAAGAAAGGGCTGGGATGGAGAAAAATATGGTGGGAGTACTTCTAAATGCCATTCCCGTTCTGGGAAAATTGGTTTTCTCAGGGAAAAAAATAAAACCATGACCTAGTGGTTAATGTACACGCAGAGGAGTCAGAAGTCAATTTTTATGTGGTTTGAACTGGTTCATTCATATCTAATTAAAACAGAAAGGGCAGGGCAACTCATTTTATGCTCAGTTAATCAAGCGACTGCAGAAGCTACTTTTTTTCCTCTGGGGATATTGATAACTGCTGGATTCAGCCCTATAGAACTAGGTTGGTTAAATTGTTCCTCTCCATTTAAAGTAATTTTGAGACACCCTTAGAGAAAAAGGCCAAAGCAAGCAATACAAAATCCCTGAAGCTTAAGTCCATTTGAAACCTGATTCCAACCCTCAACCACATCTGATTCCAGCCCTCAAACCCATCTCTGTTTTGTTCCATTATAGATAACTGGTCCTGCACCTACTGGTATATTATATATGAATTGGGATATTCACAATTTGGCTGGAGAAGACCCTGAAAAACGTTTTCTAGAACTGAAATTAGCCCTGCTTTAAGTGGGCTATGCTTTAATGTTGGATTTCAGAGGTGTCTATCCACCTAAATTATTCTGTGACTTTCTGACTGTATGGCCCACAACCTGCCATTCATATATGTGCTGGATATATGGTGCAGGAAGGAGGTAGTGAGAAGGAGCTTCAGCACTTTCAGCCCCTTCTCCCTGTCTCCCCATCCTCACAGAGCAGCCAAGGAACCATTGAAGACCACTTCTAGACCACTTCTCTGCCTAGCAACTCTGCTAATGCAATGTTTAAGGAGTTCCTTCAGTGATAAGGGTGTAGCAAAAGCAGAGCTGGGCAATAGATCCTCTTGGCGCTTTCAGGGTATCTGCAATAGAAAAAGAGGGTGCACAACCAGACCTCAGAGCATGCAAGCACACTCATCATCTCAGTGAGGCTATACATGAAAGCTAAGCACAGGATTATGTATTTAGTTGGATGAGAACTATATGTCATAGTGAAAGTGAGGACCTTAGGGTGTTTCTACAAACCTTCATCCCAGACAGGGAAACACTAGTTTCATTTTGACAGAAGCAGAAGTAATCAAGATCTGGCTTATGGTGTTATAACTACAACCCACCTTTTCTTAGAAACTATAATATAGAACAATAAATGTTTAATTGCAGGTAAAACTTTGTCTTTAAAAAAACAATAGAAAAACTTTATAGGTGGCTAACTTGCCAGTTTTCTTGTAACAATACCAGCTAGTTTTATAAAGGATATTTTCTTTCCCTATAAAGCTGACCTCACTTATAAGGACAATCACATGCAAAGCAGCAGAAGTGATCAGTAGACCAGAGTAAACTGATTAACTGAACTGATGAAAAATGGGCTCTAAATTCCACTATATTTTCTTAAAAGCTGCTCTTCTTGGAGGCATACGCAAACAGCTTAGTATAAATAGTTATAGAATCACAGGACCTCGTTCTGCTTTCACATCAGAGTAATTCTGAAGTAATTCCATTAAAGTGAGCAGAGTTACACTGATGTGAGATCACAATCAGTTAGAAATGGAAAATTCCTAATAGCTTATCCAGTTCATAACCCTAGGGCTAGCGTACAGTTATTCCTTGCACTAAAACCACATTTAATTCTTTAAAATATGAAGAGTGGAAAATGGTGCTAGGGAGGTGTTTGTGGGGTTTCTTTAATTCCTCATCCAATTTCTCCTCTTGGGAGAATCCTTGTTTTTGACTGAAAGCCAAAACCTCAACTACACAGCCCAATAAATGAAACATGGAATGAAGTAGGTATGCCACATTATGACAGTGTAATTCTGGGTCCCTCATGTGCCCATTCTCCCCCGTTGGTTGTGGATCAACATTAGACTAGTGATACACGGAGGTTTTAGAGAAGTTATTGTAAAGACAAAGCAAGATGGCAATGCTAGAGAGCTTGGAGTACCACCTCCATGGCCCTATGGCAGAACTTCTTGTGTGCTGCACTAGAACAACACATTGCACAGCCTGTATCATTTTGTCAGAGACATTTCTGTTTTCTAGTGAAATGTCTAAATATTCTGTAGTATGAAGGCATTTCTCACTGAATCCACTTTTCTTTTAGACCCGCTCTGTCTGAAACTCCTCTTCCTGCTGGAGAACAATTTCAACAGAAATATTTTAACCAGACCTCATGGTAAAGAGGGATCAAACAGAAGAGAAACTCTCTCTCTTTTATCTTAGGAATACCTAAAAATAGCTATCTGATTGTTTTCATGCACAAAGGTTTTGCTGATGTATTTGACACGGGAGCATTGCAGGAGATGAGCTCCACTTGCTCTCTCCCTGCTTGCTTAGCACTGAACATGTTTGCTAAGAACCATTGCTGTGGAGGGACCTGGAGCATCCCATGTTGGCCCACACTACTTCCTGCATCCAAAGGGGTCTGTACCAGATGCTGCAGAAAAAGCTGACAATCCCAGGCCCTGACAATGGCACTCCAACTGGAGAAATTACTTCCTAACTGCACAGGGCTAATAGACACAGAAGTACCGAGTCACTGGCTTTGACTTCCAATAATGCCGGTCACCTCCAGCTCCAGGTTTGCCATCTTCCAGCATTTAGTTGAAAGTCTCAGGGTGCTTGTTCTCCAGGGGAAGGATCTGGAGTGAAAAAGAAGGGGATTTCTGGACAGTTCAGGGAGCTATAACTACTCTCAGAGTATAAACACAAGAGTGTCCATGCAGTTGGTGCTTCTGTACATGATGAGGCCGTACATCCATGACAGCAAGCATTTCTTGATGCTGTCAGAATAATACTTTACCTGAACATCTGATCCTTCCTGTTACAGTAGTGGGCTTCTAGTTCTTTGGTGTGTGGAGAACCCACCCACTCCCAAACTCTGATTGGGCATATTAGAAGAAACGCAGTCATCAAAACTGTGAGCTTCTGGCACAGACTTCTGAACAGAGTTGCAATGATGAAAACTGTATCAACCTTTAAGAGAAGCTTGGTGTTGTTATAAAGAGTTATATGGAGCTTTTTATTGTTATAAATGATGCAGTTGCCTGTGACACAAGGGGAGTGAAATCATTTACCAATTCGTCTCTTACCCTGACACCTGTGAACTCCAAAATTATGAAGTCATGTGATTTCTAAGCAAATCTCTTATAGCTGGGGAGAACAACCTGGGCTGAACAGTAAAAATGTTCCCACAAAGCAAACTGCTTAGTAGTTTTTACAAATCAGGACACCTGCTTAGATGCTAAACAAGGTTTTACAAATAAGTTTTTTACGAATTAATCATTTGTCTTACACCTTTAAAAGCTGGGGTCTAAAATCAATCTGCTCGTGAAAGTCCTTGCTAAAGCGTGTGAGATAAATGAGACAGTAAATCACACAAGCCACTAAGCAGAGTCTGACATCATTTCCCTGTGAACAAAAAGCAGTAAGAAATCTCACAGCTGCTGTTCCTGCCCTTCAGCAACTTTTAATTTTTATTGATTGACACAACACCTACGCGCCACATCATCCACAAGAGGCATCAGGTCTGTTTCAGGAAAAGGAAATTATTCGGTAATGCCAACAGCTGGCAGAGGCCACCAGGAACTGTTTCTTCATTCATTTGTTTTTCTCAGACACCTATAAAGAGCTGTCATCACATATCAAACAAAGCAAGCATCGGGCAGCATGTGTGTTTCGATGCTGGCATACAAGGTCTCTTCCTCCATCACTGGGAGGCATGTAGGGAGGCATGTCAGCCATGACAAGCGAGCAAAGCGGGTACAAAGTGGGCTCAAGCGTAAAAGAGTTGGTCACCTTTGAAGATCACTTTTGCTGTGGATGGTAATGGCAACAGGACATGGACCAGAATCTGGACCTATTCAGACCAGGCGTGCTGTCTCATGAGAAGCTGCATGTGATGAAGGCTGTTGCCTCAATGACACTAAGTAATACTTGCATTTCACTGTGAACCGATGGGGGCGAAAGGACTCTGCATGATGAAGTCAAGAGCTACCTGCCAGTATTATTTGCCCTGAGATAAACTGGGATTTTAAGCAGTGTGATGCTCTTTTTACCTATGCAGATCTCTGATTAACATTTGTGGTAGTATTGTGCACGTATGGGCAGGAGGCCCAGGATATCCCTTGACACATATGAAAAATGGCATACAAAAAAGAGTTTTGTTTTGTGTGTGCAAGCCATTTTGGCCAGTATTAACACCAAAAGGCAACGGGAAATGCAGCATATCCTTACTAAAGCATTGCACTGCAGAAGTGAAGAATAAAGTGTTTCAGTGGAGTAACAGAGGGTGCTATAGGTGAGTGAAATACATTTTCGGTGCTGGAATGTGATCAAGGTACTGAGTAAATGCTACTGCTGCTGAGAAAGGACCACAGATATTTCAAAGGCCATAAGTGGTCAGGAGCTCGGTTTCTCAGTCATGTCCAAAACTCAGCAGCTTTAGTAGAAGAGCCTCCCTTAGCACCGCATGTGGGTACTTGGTTCGATACTGACTCAGAGGGAAGAATGCGACCCACTGAGTCACCAGCCCCGCTTCTTCCAGCACTGCTGGTTACCCACTCAAGCCCAAGCATGCTTAGCATACAAGAGCGAACAGGACTGCAGCCCTGAGAAGGATGGGTGGCACAGAATGAAAGCCTTGTGAGTGCCAGCGTGTCAAGGTAACCCACACAAGAGTCGCTGTTTCTGAGGTCTGCTGTGTGATTTGGGGGACGAACACTGTGCTCACCTCAAGGAGACACAGCACACTGTAGACATTCACCTCCGCTCTCTAGCGCCTCTGCAAACATGGCCTGCGTGATGGTTGCATTGAACAGATTGCTGAGCCCAAGCTCGTGCCATGCAAGGGAAGGATTCAATTGCCCAAGGAATGCAGCTGTCTCCCACCCCTCTTCTATGGAAATGTCTGGGCCTCCCAGAAAGGATGAGGAAAAGCACGAAACCCATGCTACATTTGATCTGAACTGTGCTTAGCCTGTCTGTTTTCCTTGAAACTATACTGAAGTCATTTGGGGTGGTGAGAAGAGCGCTTGTGCTAGAAATAGAAGATCTATATTTAACACATGGCCCTAACACAAAATAGAATCACTATGGCTCCCCAAAGTTAGGAAGTTTTGCTTGGAAATGCATTCCAAGGTTTATCAGATTTCTCTCATTTGCAGCATCCAAGAGAAAAAACTTCCTAGATATGTTGTACTTGCCTGCCCAACAGACTGGACCCAGATACATACCTTGGTTTTAAGATTAAAAAAATACTCCACTCACACACATCATGCACGTATAAGTAATTTGCAGTCTTCAAGTACTAACCATTCCCTGCCTGAAGCAGGGGCAAGTTTCTTCTCTATTCTCACAGGGCCTGTTATCATTATGCAAGCTTTCATTCTGAAACTCAAACTTATCTGAAAAATACCCAGGTTAGTGAATCTGAAACTCAGCCCAAGCAACCCCAATGAAAATGCTGCATGTCTGTTAACCTATTCTTTTTTCTCCTCTTAGGGACAGACTGCTTGTTTTCCCAGCAGCCCAGCTCATCCTGCCACATAAGAAGTTTTCTGCAGCTATGATGGTCTGGCTTCAGCTCCTCAGACTCTATTCGCATGTCTCTGCCCCACACGCTTGAACCTGTATCCTTCCACATCCCCAAGGAGAGGTGGTGGAATGAAGATTCCTGAATCTTCACAACTATTTTTCTGTATTTCTTATTGTATGGCCACAACTAGTGATCTCAGATGCTGAAGGCTGTGCTTGCTTACCCAGCAGTCCTCAGGCAAGCTGCTTCAGCTGCTGCCTGGTGATCTAGACATGACGAAGAGCTTCTGGGGCAAGTTCCAAGTGATGGAAGATGAAGAGTAAAGCAGGGTTGAAGCTTGCAGAAGTGCAGTGTCAAAGTGCTTCCAGAAAGTTATAAAATAGAGTATCACAGCAGTAGGAGGAGAAAAACAGCCTAATAGACTGACCATGGGATGGGCTGAAGGAGACATCAGCTCTAACAATGAATTGCTTCATGGCTTTGGTCAAACTAGTCAATATTTCCGCCTGTATTTTTTCCACGCATAAAATGAATATAATAATATTTACTTTTTGAGCTCTTGTAGTACTGTGGTGAAAAATTGGTTCTCATTTTTAAAGGCCTATGGAATATGTGCTATTCAGAGGCATAGATGGGAAAGATTGCCAACAAACGGTAATATCTAAGAAGACAAGGAAATGAAAGCACAGGTATTAAAGGTGCCAGAAAGAATAAGAGATGGAACCAGGAAGGAACAAAGATTATTAGAGACATCTCAGTGTTGGACAAGAAAGGGAGGGAAGAAATATGATAAGGAAAAGATAAAGGAAAAATAATTTTTCCTAAAGAAAAATTAAAAGAAAAAGAGCAGTAACAAATATGAACAAAGAGAAAAAGCAATGGGGGAAGTACGGAGTTAACAAGAAAGATGGAAGTGCTAGTTTCCCTTAGTAGGACTTGTTACCACATGAGTGAGTTGCACGAGAGAAGGAAAGGACAGAAAATAGAAAAATGAAAGAAGGAGGAGAGCAGATAAACATGAAAAAAAAATAGGTCAAGCCTGACATTTTAATGAGTCTTTAAATTATTTTTTCAGTATCTGTGGTTTTCTTTGAGAAACCAATATTTTTTTGTTAAAAATAGTTTTCAACAAAAATCTTCAGTGATGGTCAGAAAAAAGAACATAAAACCTAAGCTTGGTAACTCAAAACCTTTCTGCGTTGTACTTAAAGCATCCGTGTTTTCAGGTTTTTTTATGAAAACCTGATGTTTCTGTGGTAAAATCATCACTTCCCAAACACCTTTATTTTTAGGCCTGCGTTCTCCATTAGGCTGGTAGTCATTTGCAGTAGGGCTTTTTGCAGCACTACAGCACTATAGTATACCAAAGGGTTACAAAGGAGCCTGCCTGGTATTAAAAGTCCGCACTGGTGACTTTATGGTAGCTGCCAAGTAGCCTTCCTTTTTGTCTCTGCATCTGTGAAGAGAAGCATGGGATGTCAAATCTTCCAGTGAGAACTTCCCGTGGCACAAAATTGTGATGGGAAAGTGAGTGACCAATAAAAGCACAATGTACAAGAATAACCTCGGCAAGGCTGAATCCTGAATTGCGCCTTGGATATGCGATTGATCCCCACATCATCCACAAGTAATCCTTTTGCTTTTGCTGGTACATGTCTGAAACATCAGCTAAAGTAACTGCGCTCTGGGAGAGATTCTGTAAGGACTCTGTCTGAACAGACAATCGTGGTGGTAAAAGTGAGTAAGTCAGTTAAGCGTATCTGTTGCTTTCTGCCCACAGAAATTTGTCTTAGTGGCAGGACTCCCATTTACAAGCTTTGTGCTTGAGGGGGTGAGAAAAGCTGCCCAGATGATCATGGGAAAGTTTATACATATGGCGACTCAGCCAGCAAAGTGCTCGGCATTAACACGCTGCAAGCATGGTGGCTGCCCATGGACGGGGCTCTGGCGGCATTCAGCCTCTGAGCAGGTTGGCTTGGTGGTGCCGTGGACCTGCTCCAGCACCTGCCCCATGGTGCCAACTGGAGCAAAGTAGCGATCCGAGGGACAGCAGGGTACTGTGGACAAGTTATCTGCCCAAGGACTCTTAAACGGTTTGGTGGACACATGTATCTCCCTCTGCTGTGTAGCTGAATATCAAGAGTCCCAGTGGGTCTAGCATCACCCTTACAGAATCACAGAATCACAGAATGGTTGGGGTTGGAAGGGACCTCTGGAGATCATCTAGCCCAACCCCCCTGCCAGAGCAGGGTCACCTTAGAGCAGGTTGCACAGGAACACGTCCAGGCGGGTTTTGAATGTCTCCAGAGATGGAGACCCCACCACCTCACTGGGCAGCCTGTTCCAGTGCTCTGCCACCCTCAAAGTAAAGAAGTTCCTCCTCATGTTTAGGTGGAACTTCCTATGGTCATGTTTGTGCCTGCTACCTCTTGTAACCTCACTGACTGCACAGCCCGTTCTTCACGGGGCAGACCCCACACCAAAGCCCCTGGCTGGCACTGGCAGAAAGATCAAAACCCAGTACCTGCAGTTCCTGCTGTGATGGAAACCTAGAGGTCTGCTCCTCCAGGCTTCACCTACCTGGCCAAGTGAGTTCTTGTATTTGTCATCGTTGGTGTTGCTATGGCCACTGCACGCAGGTATAAACCTTGCCCAGGGGACATTGTTATGGGAGAGTAGGGTGCAGCCCAGGAAAAGATACTGTTTTACTGGCATGATTTATTTTCATGACCTATTTGGGTCTCTGGAGTTTATCCATTCAGTTGCTTTTGCAGGAAATCTCCTCATGACAGAGCACTAGTGCATTTAGTAATAATATTTTACATCTATACTGGGCTCTGTTCATTCCAAGTGCTATACAAACACAAACTCATTCATCTTAACTTTTTATCTTATGACAGTTGCCTGCAGCGCTGAGTCGGTTTGATCCCAGCCTCACAGACCTTTCAACAGTGGAATTGTTACCTGACTAATTATCCATCTAAATCAGCATGAAGGACTGGTAGCTGGGCTCCACTCTCAGTTTCAACTAGCAGCTCCCAACACTTCAGTGAGAGGCCTCTAGGTTTTTCTGCTGCTGAAGACAGGAAAAAGAAAATCTTGGAGGCAATATTAATTTAGTTTGTTTTCACCATGAAGGTGTTCACTAGGGGCAAAACTGTTTTCAGAATTAGAGACATGCTTGACATTGTTTCATGTAAAATGCAATTAAGCAACTCCGTAGTATCTCTCATCCCAGGGAAATGAGCCTACATAGGGCCAATTTGTATTGTTCCTACCCTTTTTCTGTTTGCTGTCTCCAAATTCTTTCATACCTCCCTGAATGAATAATCGATTACGTGTAAGTTACTAGGATTGGGAAATACACTAATCAGCAGAGACAGGTATGTCGTGGAGTCCAAAACATTTAGAGATTAAAGTGAGAATTTTTCTCCAAGCTGAGCTGAGTTAGAGCATGAAAGGAAATTGAAACAAGTAGCAGATGTTGCTGTGGAAAGAGGGAGAACATGAGGCAGAGACTAGACACCTCCTAGACATGGTCTAAAACCTGTGTACTTCCTTTGCGGCTGTCTGCAGCCTGGATAAGGCCAAACATGGCAGTGAAAAGATAGTATGGCAAATGGGAGGGAGTCCATAGATATGAAAATGGTTTTATCCAAA
The DNA here is from genome assembly GCA_013398915.1 of Dromas ardeola. Taxonomy (NCBI): domain Eukaryota; kingdom Metazoa; phylum Chordata; class Aves; order Charadriiformes; family Dromadidae; genus Dromas; species Dromas ardeola. The sequence continues at coordinate 204,836 of VYZM01020631.1, forward strand.
ACGACAGCAAGCTTGATGAAGTTCAGTGCACTGAAACTTGCAGGAAAAGTTAAGCTCTACCCTAAAATGCTGCACGTGGCAGTGCAAAATCTAAGGCCATGCATTAGAGAATTTTTATCCTTAACTGGTAGGCCATTGGTGGCAAATAACTAACAACAGTTTCCATAGCAGCCACTGTTAAGAAGTCCTCCTGCATGCTGCATGCAGCCCTGGTCACTGAAGTCCAATGCTGATGAACTCAGACTGGAAGAGCTGCACAAAAGGACTTTGATGAAGGTGTACATGGAATGGCTGAAAAGGATGGGAAAAAATGAGTAATTATCAAAAAGAAGTAGGTCCTAAAAGTTGGAAGCATAATAAGAGTGATAATTTCCAAAAGCTGAACTGAGTTAGATCTATCAAAGGAAATTAAGACAAATGGAATAAGTGATCTCACACAAAAAAGCCAACAGAAAGTGTCTTATTTAGCTCTTTTAGACTAGGAAAAAAAAAAATCTTAGCAGGTATATGACTTTTCTTTCTGAAAACACAGGAAAGAGAAGAGCTATTTAAGCTAAAGACAACGTTTGCACAGAGTAACGCGTATAAACTACCCTTAGAGAAATGTATGCAGGAAATCAGAAGAATGTTTCAAAACGTCAGAGGAAGGAAGTTTTGGAGGAGCTTTCAAGAGCAGCAGCAGGAGAAAATTTTCTACCCCATTTTAAAAAAAAATTGATCAACGTATGAAAGGAATTACAGCATGTGGTTTCCCATGGCATTGGGAAACAGGACTCAGCTGCTTCAGATGTTATTTCCAGACCTATTTCCCATATTCCTTCTCTTTCCCTGCCACCCCAGACATTCTCTGGTTAACTATGTGACTCAAAACCTTGGCCTTTAACATTAATGCTGACCACTAGCATGACAGATAAGAGTAGGAAAAAATGCTCCAAGCTTAAGTTTTCAAAAACTTTCTTCATTTATCCTTAGGAATGAGAAAACACATCGGAAGGATCTCTCACTAGCCATCATCTCTTCCATCACGTATCACGTTGGCTGTCTTCAGGACCTTGCTTCTTCGCAGCAAAATAAAACAAATCAGCACCATAGTTGCTGGTTTTTAAGCAACTTCCAAGAATTTTCTTACCAGGATCAAAACAAAACAAACCACTTTACATAATACTGTGTGGCCTGAGTCCGGCAGCTCTTCAGGTTGCCAGAAATATCAGCTGTGTAACAGAGATGGCCTTCTTAGCAAGGCTGATGCATGACTTTAGAAAATGCATTTGGAGATTTTTTTTTCTGAGAGGTCTTTCACAACCTATTATACCCAGTTTTTTGCTACCTGAAGCATCACTCATAAACTTGGAAAATTACTCACCAAGAATTTTATATTCAACTAATTTATTAAAAGCTCCTTAAAACTTATCAAGATACTTTTACCAAATCTTTGTACATTCACCCAGCACGTCACCATTATTCTGCAGTGGAAAAGTATGTTTACCACAGTAATTAGTATTTAAGACAGTGTTGGATATTGTGTCGTCTCCTGATGAAGTCCTTGAGACCCAAGGCAAACATATTTTTATGCTACTATTGTCAGTTCAATGTCTTTTGTTGTGTATGTTGTGTCTTTAACAGCTCCTCTGTGGATCTTTTCTGCTTCCTTTTTTAATCTGAAAAACTGATCTGTAGAGAGTAATGGGAATAAGAAACATTCGAACTCCAGCACTAACACTGCACTCCCAACTCCACAGATGTGGTTGACTTTCCTACCAAAAAATTGTCTTTCTGACTTTTACTTAGTAATTTCATGATAGACAGCAAGAATGGAAGTACGCTCCAAAAAGAGCCATTCATCAGTGCCATGCATTGCAACATTTGGACCCAGGTTACCCAGTGTGTTTGAAGCAAAGTCTTTGATTTGCCTTCCACCACACCCAGTTTCTAGATGATATCCTGTTAATGCTCCTCTCTGACCTTTACTATCAAAAACCAGCTGCTGAGTCTCAGTCCCATGGGCCCAGGCCCCTCAGCTGGTCTTCACTGGTCAGGACGTTCTCGGATGACTCTCCCAGTGCTTCATGGAGCACTTTTTTCTGCCATTTCTGCCATGTTTGCTGGTTGTATTGTGTAAGCCAGGTACATCTAGCCCTAGCACATTATAGAAATGAATGGATTAAATCTAACCACTTAACTTTAATAAAAAAAAATAGCTTTTATGAAGCAAACAAAAGCTGCAGCGACTGATTCAGTACCTCAGTGTATTTCTTCTTGAGAGAGGCCCCGTCTTTTTGTTCAGGTCATTGATTCAAGTCAATGGTCAGCGCAGGAGTTCTCCACCAGGATCAGCTAGACTCCCTGTGGCTTCAACACGGTGCTTGAGGAAGCTTGAAGTTTGATACTCTAATGGTCATCTCTGAAAGGATGATCCACTGCCCCTAAAACACAAGTGCAACAGTTCCCACATCTCACCCTCCTGCAAGCGTTTGAGGTGGCAGTTTTAACATCCATAAAGAAGGCTGTGCTCGCTGCCATTTGCTTTCAGCCTGAGAGGGGAGTCGAGCTGTGGGACTCTCAGTTGAGAAAGCCCATGCAAAATGACTCTCCCAGTTTGGCAGCCCCAGGTTGGTGGCAGATAAGCTTCCACGGGTAGCCTGAGGCACGAGCTCTGCCTAGGAGCCTTGAGCTTTGCAAGCTGGCTACCAAAAAGGCTCCCCGACTCAGGAGCCCTGCCCAACCTTTCCCCCATGCCCAGTCCAGGAGAAGGAGGCCGGTGCCACAGTCAGGCACCATCTGCTGCAACCTGCCTTCAGCTGCCAACTGCGTTTCGGCGCCCGCTGGGATGTGAAACTGCTGTTTGCGCACAAGGTGTAACTGTTTGACAGCCTAGCCTACTACGTCCTTGTTGCTCCATCTAGTGCTGTTATTGCTGTCCCAGCCTTTGATAAGGCGAGGGCCTGAGATAGCTACTGTACTTTCAAGTCTGCCTCCAAATAAGCGGCTACCTTTCATCTTTGTTTTATTGCCAAGGACAGAGACAGACAACCCAGGCCACTAGCTGGCTAATAAGTAATAGGGAACTTTACTGAATCCCACAGTCCTCCTCATCAGGTGATATATTTTTTATACATATAGATTAATACATATATATTTTTATATCTATAGCTCCCGTAGCATGAGGAGCAGGCAAGGGCCAGCAGATGGTATGTGCGTATGCCAGTGGAAATGCATGTCTGCAAAGGGACTCAGCTGTAACTGAGTAACTTGACAGGTAGAACAAACTCTTTCAGCCCTTTGCTCTTTCCAGTCCCCAAATATGACAGCTTAATGATTTTCTAGATGCAAAATGTCACTGAGATAAAGCAAAGTTTATAAAGGAGGACTGGTCACATCAGAGAAAAATCTGGTAATATATCAAAGCAAAGAAACTCAAAGTTCAGGAAACATTTGTTTTCCTCAGAGCTTCCCCCTTTCCTCTCTCTCAGCACTCTCAAAGCTGGAAATTCAGCCTGAAGGTTCCTTAAACAAATACAGCTCTGTCCTTTACATCACCATACAGCTCACCATCAATGCCACATTTGGTAAACTGTGAAAGTTGAAACCCAGTTGCTCTGTTCCAGCTCTTCAGAGGTACATAGGCACCGAAATTTTGCTGAAATAACTGAAATGGGAGTTTCCTGTGATAGTTAACTTAGAGTTTTATACGGCTTATAGTATCCTCAAACACATTCAAGTTTAGACATGATTTTCTGCCCACCAAAGTGAATGAGAACATCTTAACACTTTCAAAGCCGCATTTCAGCTGACAGGAGAAGCGCTGCCTCGCCATGTAGGATGGGGTCGTTGCATTTCAGCTCCCTTCCAGGGATGTCACTTAGAATTCTGCAGAGGCTCATCAGCCCTCTCTGCTCGGATTCCCACTCATCTGGCTTGCGTGGCTAAATTTCAGCTAAGAAGCCAGGGTCCTCTATTTGCCCCCGTGCACATGAGACGGTTGAAGTTACTGACATGAAATGCCACCACACTAAAATCAGCATGGGCAGGAGGCAATTCCGGCCTTCCACAATTCCACCTGTGCTGTTTGGGTTTTTTGGTGCCAGTCCAACTATTGTGCTAGGTACTGTGCAAAGATTAAATGGCTAGGAGAAAGAGCCCAAGAGGAGGAGTTTGTTCGTCTAAGCAATTCATGTCCTTCTTTCAATAACAGCATGGTATTTATTATCTATCTTGAGAGAACAAGGGTTGGTTTTTGTAAAGTATATAATTACATGCATAGACTGTATAGAACTATCCCTGACCTCTAGCGTAATTAGTCATGTGGTTTTTTTGTAAGTGCTTCTTGGGTGCTTGGATGAATCATGAAATTTTGAGGTTTGTCATCAGTAATTTTTGGTAACACATCTTAACCAGCAGCACGATTATCCGTATTTGTTTGCTTTTTATTTTACATTTCTTTACCAGAAGACCCTTGGGGGATGGTGGCTTTCTACAGCTGACAGTCTGAATGGTAAAACTGACCTTACTGGCTGTGTTTATTTGTAACATCTTAGTGTCCTTAAAAAGCCCCAAGGCCTGTACAAACCTGCTGGAGGATGTAGACCCAACCCTGGGGAACTTTCATTCTCCACGAAGAGCCACAAGGTGTGGAAAAGCATACAAACAAAGCTATGAGAACAAGGATAAAGTTAACCACATCAGCCATGGCTTTCCAGAAGTATGCAGACACTCAAAGATACATCAGGTAGCATTACAAATGCACAATAAAAATGCACAATAAAAATGCACAATACTGCCCATTATTAATTGGGTTGTATTGGAGTTTAACTGGAATATTAATTGGGTTGGGTGTTTAACTTCCGTGGAGGATTAGCGGAACTTAAGTGCCTTTTTTCCCTCCATATGCCACCACAGTGCATAGGCACATAATTAGATACCTGATGGCTTTTATAAATCTGCACCTATTTTTTTTATCAGTTTTTTAAAGTTGAGATTTCATAGATTTATACTAGAAAAATAAACCCTGATGGAGGCATTATTGGAGATGGAGAGAAGATAAGAAATGGATGTAGGAGTGGTGCATAAGAGAAAATAAAAGCAAGACAGGAGAAGATAAAAAGAGCAAGGAGAGAGGGGCTGGGTGGGGTTTGCAGTGAGAACAGTCCTGAGCACATGAGCGTTTTCAGCAGCTGCCTTTCTGCAGCCCTGGCTTTCTCAGGAAAGCCATGAGCTTTACAGCGATAGCAGTAACTCCCCCTCTGCAATAAAAGCAAAAGCAGCAGGTTGCACAGTAGAGATAAATGCACTTTCTTGCACGTCCAACCCTGAACCTACCTGCTGTGACTCCTTTCATTTCATTTCTCCAGGGACTGTAACATTTCACACTGTGGCAGGCTGATACGGATCGTATTTGCTGTATAAACAGCAGTGGTTGTGGGCACGGAGCTCAGAAACAGAGAATCTCCTTGGATCCAAATACCACAGGTCTGTCCCCCCAGAGCTGCACCATTACCTCAAAGTCATGAAAGACACCACATTTCCCAAGCAGAAGCCTTGAGTCTGCTGTCTTGGAGGAGATATTTGGAACGGGGTGAGGGAGACTGCAGGGTGGGAAGGAGAAGAAAAAGGAAGGAAAATCCAAGCTATTGCAAGCAGACACTCACAAAAGTCCCTGCCCCGTAACAAGGCTTTTACGCCATGCCATTTGAAGGGTGCAACTCCACAAGTGGTCGGCTCACCCCCCGGCAGGCTCAGGGAAGGCACTGGGGCTGGGGCTGACAGATGGGAAATGGCAGAGGGGAACCATCAGCTCTGTGTGAGAGCATCTTAGGCGTGCATGCCTGAGGTATAGAAATACTTTGCTTAGCACGTGTTCATGCTGGAAAACGCATTACAGTATGTCTTCGGCCTTGGTGCTCATGAAAGAAGGATGGATGCCACCACCTCGTGCATAACCAGACACCTGTCTCGCAAAACAGAGGTGAGTGCCCACGGACCTGCACTCTGTTCCCTCTGCAAGGGCTTGCCAGGCAGTGGAGCACAACCATGCTGGTTTTGGCTGAAGTCCAAGCACCACTTGAAGGTTTTCATCCAGGTGACTTTGTGCGTAGTCAAGCTTTATGGGATTTTGTTCTGTTTTTTTGTTTTGTTTTGTTTTGTTTTGTTGGGTTTTTTTTAATCTCTAACATTCTGTTTTAAATCAGATTGACCTCGGTATCAGCCTAACAAGGTGGAACACTTTGTGAGACAGAGATATTAAAACTTTCCCCTTGGGAAAGGAGAACAAAATTTCATGTGCAGAGACAAATCATAAAATGCCATGCTGCTTCTCCAGAGCCGTGCCTAGATTGGGTGACCAGGAGCATCCTGCAAACCAGGAACATTGAGCATAGCAAGAGACAAGTACAAGTGTAGATTGGAGAGTAAGTCTCCTCACATGAAGCAGTGGAAGGCAAATAAAGTGCAGACAATGTTTAAAAACTCCTGCACTGTTCTTTCTGGTGCAACAGAAATTGAGAAGCTAGACAGCTACAATAATTTCTACTGTTGTGGTCATTGTCCCTTGTTTAAAACTGGCCAAGTCAGGAGAGGTCGCAAGATGTCACTGGAGATTTTAAACACTGTGCTTTTGCTTTTGAAATTTCTCTAAAAAGTAAATATGCTCGATTTGGAGAAGTCCTGATCACAAAGTACGTATGACAGTTACAGAGGCGGTCCTCTCCTTTGAAATCCTAGTTTGAAGCTATCAGACTTGCCCTCCGCTTGGTTTATGCTGAACAGAGCCTTACACACATGCAGGACTTGGCCAGCCAGACACTGACTTTCACCTCTTGATGCTTTCTTCATCTCCTATAACTCACTGCTGGCCATATTGTTTTGCCTTTTCTTTTTTTTTTAAGTATGTGTGGGTGCATATTAGCTGTTAAAAAGCAATTTACATACCTTAGCTGCACTCAGCCGAGAAGCAGCCGCAGAACCCAACCCAATAAATCACAAGGGGAAAACAAAGAGAAAGCAACAGGGAGGTGTGGAGCCAGGGCAGCCGGGCCCTCACACTGCCTTCAGGTCACCGGAGGCTGCTGCCAGAGCTGCCAGAGCCACCCTTGCACAGCTTGGGCTCCAGGTGGACACATCCTCCAGCAAGGGCAGCTGCCACAGCCCTGGTTGAGCATAGCAAACACTTTCATCCAAAAGTAATGGGAGATGAGTGTTTCCTGCAGTTTCTGAAAAATGATGCTCTTATTCAAGCACTGCCCCAATTCTGCTCGAGTGTGGTTTCTGTTGTCTCACCAGCTCTCATCAGTATTTTCTTCTGGACCCATAAAAAACAGGCACATAGAAAGAAAATACTATCCTGACAGAGGGACCAGGCTCTTTTCAGAAAAAAAAAAAAAAAAAAGACAAGAGGAAGAAAGAAACTGCTTTTTTGGAGCACGTTTGCCACCAACTCCCCCTTCTCCATCACTTCCTAGAAACCACACCTGGTTTCAGGGAAGGCAAGTTGTTTCATGGTCTCCTTTATCACAGCTCCACTAATGAAAGCACCATTGAAAAAAGTGTACCAAAGGCTAGAGAATAACTGGGGTGAGCGCAACCACAAGCTCACAGATTTGCTGCCATATGGGGAAATGTGGATTTCCACAGAATAAGGCATGGAAAAGCTTTTATCCAGTGTCTACTTTAGGAAGTAGAAAAGGTCTTGGGTAATTTGAAAGCTTTTCTGTTTTCCCAGTGGTAGAAGGAGGTCTAGCAAAAGAGACTGTCATCTTATAAGATGCTTCACTTGTCATCTTAGATGGCCATAACCGTACCTCTGCAAGCTGAGAAATACCAACAGTCTTTTCCTCTTCTACCACACCAGGGCAGTGGTCTTGGTGAGGTCCTCCAGGTGCCACTCACCAGTCATCCTTCCCAAAGAGTGTCAGAGTGCTTCGCCCTGTTGGTCTGTGCCAGTCAGCCTGACAGAGAGCAAAGAGCAAGGCAGCCAACAGGGCAAAATGCAACGTGATGTGCTTCAGCGTAAAAAAAAAAACCAAACAACAAAAGGCCTGAAATTGCCTTAAATTTAAAGTAGATAAATCTGTAAGATCTATGGAGATCTGAAAAGAGGCATGTTTTATAGGGGTCTTAATGTAGATTTTGCCTACCCTGTGAGGTTTGATGGTGAACAAAGCCTTGAACTTTGGCTTTGGTTTTAAAAGCGTTCTAGTGCTTGGGCTGGTGTTCAGTGAGGCAACAAGTCCAGCTCTCGGGCCGCTGGCACGGGATCAAAAACTCTAAAAGAAATGAGAAGCAAAGCTGTGATCTCATACAAAATTTAATTTTGCTAATAAAACTAGTTATCATTCCAGGGACAGGTTTTGTGCTGGACCAGGGCAGGCCCAGTTGATGGTTGGCATAACAGCAATGACATCAGCATATCACATACTCCGTCTCCTTCGGTCAAAAAGGCACTGGACATCCATGCCTAGTTTGGATCTTGCAAGGAGGGATCGTGAGCTGGGGTGCACACATCCAATATGAATGATGATGGAAAGGTGGTCTCGTTGTGACAGTAACGATGGACAAGTAAATAGGTGGAGACCTAGGGTTCCTATGGTCTTCTCTTGCATGGATGTTTCCCCAGATAGCAAAACCAACTTGAGGCCGTTTGACCCTTAGCATTTCCCTGCCTGGCCCAATCAACCCTTCCCTGCGCTACTGGTCATCAACACCAGTTCTGCCAGTACGAGCATTCACTACACATTGAAACAAGGTATATGGAGAACAGAAGTGGTCGTTTATTCATGTACTCCATATCTAACCAAAACCACTTAATTTAAAAATACATATTAAAGCATTTATTTTTAATTTAAAAAGCTCAGACCTACATCACCTCGAGGTACTATGTAGGGGAGAGCAGTTGCTGTTGTGTCTTGCTCCTCCTCTCCCCACATTGCCCAGCCACGTGCTCTCCCAGCCTTGTGCTCCAGCACTTACCGCTTTCACTTCCGTGAGCCGCTGTGGCTAACTCAACAGAAAGCTACCCAGCTGGGCTAGCTTTCCACTGCACATTGCAGCAGCTCAGACAACCAGCCAGAGGAGCAGTCCCTCCCCCGTACCTTGGGAAGCTGTGCCTTTAGTGTGCAGACTCCTCTTTCAGCTGAGCCAGACTGAGCGCGAGCTGCTGTCCGTTCCCTCAGCATTCCCATTCCCGTCCCTCCCACTCGTGTTCGATGTAGTCGTCAATCCCCCATATAACCCCACATTTTGTTCCCTGGTGTGAAGGAACTCTATTCTTTGCCGTTGCCAAATGAGTTTTTGGTCAGATAAGCCACTGGAAGTGACTCACGCAATGGCCACGCGACAGCTACTTTCAGTACAAGGGGAGCAAAGGCAGCACGTACCTGAAGAAGTGCAACTCTCCTTAAAAGGCACCGCTCCCACCCACCCCACTCAACCTAATTTTAGGGGTGCTGTGGCCCCTGGCTTGCTCCTGCCCGTAGCTATGCATTTTTGTCCTTTCGTTTGCACCGATGCTCATCCCACACAGAACCGTTCCAGCTTGCTAAGCTGGAAGAAAACTATTCGCTTACTTTTTTGAATGGCTTTGCCGCAGGTTTAGCAGGCTGGACTAGCTTGCCTTGCGGATTACAGAAGGGGAGTGAGGAGGGGCAGAGCAGCCCTGGCTCAGACCAGCTGCAGCCACTGTGGAAGCTCAGCCAGAACCTGAGCCCGCAGCGAGTTCGGAACGAAGGATGACGCTCAGGATTTACCTGCTCCGTGTCAAGGGGGATGTCAGCTCTGAAACTGCACGGTGGTAATACAGATAAGCTCTCTGGCTGCTGGTAGTTTTATTAGAAACATCCATCTAATAGGATAATCCCTTACTCAAACAGCTCTCCCCAGGGTCAGAAGCCACAACTATGCTCAACCCATACAGAAAAACCTCAGGTTTTCTCCACAACAGCTTCCTGTAAATGTCACACATTTGTCAATATAAAAATCTGCTGGATATTGAAAACAGAGAATGTGGAGACAGTATGAAATTGAATATAAATTAAAACAAATAAGACAGGGACTACCACCAAGTGTACTATTGACTTTTATACACAACTGAGTGAAAGCCACTGGACTTTTCCCGTTTAAATGGAGCTGCCACATAATTCTGAGTGTGCTGCCCCCAATGCCACACATTTTAGGAACGTGGGAAGAGACTTGGCCTCCATCGTGGCACAGATTGCATGTGATTTTACTGAAAACACAAATTCAAGCACAGAAATGGGCCAAATTAAATACAAAGGGAAAATGGCAAACAAATTAGGCCAAGATATTCTTTAAGAGCAACCAGAGATGAGAAAATGGAAAGTGAGGGACAGATAACGCATGAATAAAATGTCTTCCTGAAATGCTGGGAGTTTCACAGGACTATTAGAAACAAAGCAGAAGCGAGTTAAAAACAGCAAGTGACATTGTCCTGCCTGTTTTATTTTCACTGAGCAAAAGTGCAGAGAGTAAACAAAAAGTGCAGAAAGACAATGCAAAGGTTAGTTCAAAAGGTTTTTAGCTTTAAATTATCAGCAGCACATTGGCCATATCTGTCTCTCTGATCAAGGGAAGATTATTTTAATTCTTTTTTTTTTTTT
>VYZM01020631.1:215500-240607 GCA_013398915.1 Dromas ardeola
TTTTTTGTTTTGAGTGATAGAAAATTCTGTCGCTATTTGCATCATTGCTTTGTGGGTTATTCTGACGTTTTGCTTAGCATGTGCTTGCTTTTCTAACATGGCAGGGCAGCCAGAGTGATGCACAACTCAATAGCATTAAAAGAGGAGAAAAACCACTCCAGAAATACATGGCAGGGATGAGTAAGCAAGCCTTCCTGGTTGTTGATCTGCGATATACTCAGCAATTCCAGCAGAGGAAATATTTATCTTAGGAGGGTGCGTAGCTTCCGCTGGGTTTTCACTCCAGCACTAAAACCCAGTGCTGAAAGCTTTAATGATCAAACGATTTTCTTTCCCCTTTGAGTCACAGCAGCGACTTTTGTTGTGTGCTTTACCTGCTTAAGCAAACAGCGAGTGCTATTTGGTGTATTTCAGGGGCCGAGCAGGAAATTTCTCGCAACGTGCAGTGACAGCGCAAATCGTTCGTCTCCCTGGCAAGTTAGCAACATGGATAAATAGCAGAGCAGATTGGCTGGGTCACAGGTAGGTGACCTCCCCTCCTCCAATAAAATCTGCCTTCCTAGGCTGGGTCGCTGGAATCCTAACACTGCTGTTAGGCCAAGAGCAGAGATCCTCATGCCTGTGGTATTTGCTCAGAGGGCATGACCACTTTGGGCAAGTCTTTCATGTGAGTCAGCTTTAGCTGATCCATGGGAAAATTCCTTTGTGTTGTCAGGCAGGGTTTGCTCACATTTTCAAAGGATAATCCGACTAAAAGGAAAATGCATCTAAATTTTAGCATGTTTCGGTCAGCTCCTCTATTAAACCTGGTGCAAAGCAAAGGATGCTCAGTTTTCCTTGCAGGTCAATTTTTAATAAGGAGAGCCCTCAATAAGGAACCTGCGCTTTCTGAAATCCCTCTTGCTGGATTCTACATCATCTCTGACCACATCAAATGTCATGTGTGCATATACCATCGAAACAGATTCGGAAGAAAAGTGTAAGTTCTGACCGTGACACTTGGAGAAAGTAAATTCAAGAGCTAATCCTGCAAACATTTATTCATTTGGCTACCCTGTGTGTCCTGTCAGGTTCTTTAGTCACCAGAGAAGAGGCAGCAGAGTCAGGGAAAAATTGGGGCAGCGTACTTTCTGCTCCCCTTCCATTTCCCTGCATGAGGAGGATCCAGAAGCCTCCACTCCCCCATCTCCGTGGAAGAGCTGTTTGTTCAGGAGTGGCCAAGGACATTGGAAATCCTTGTGTGATTTTATTGCCCAAGTCAACGGCTGTGACAGCCAGGTCACCATCAGTTGAATTCACTGCTGAGGGCAAGGACTATGTGCAGCATGAGTAAGAATGGCAGAATACAGGCTTACCTCCTTACAGAACTTGCAGTAATCCATGCCTTGTCCATCCTTGGTGTCCTAGGCACTACTGCCAAGTAAACAGATGATGAACACTGTACAATGGTAAACATGTACTGGGTAGTTGGAGCCATTCTGGACTGTATCTGCAGCCTTGCTGAATTCTCTTCTAGTGCAGTTATTGTGTCCCTAAAAAAGCCCTATTAATTTTCCATGATGCCTCACCCATACACAAGGTCAGGGATTAGAAGGGATTTGTACGTGGGTTGGCAGAGAAATTCTGCTCTTCTGACATGATGGAGTTTAGGACATCTGCAGGGAATGACGAGCTTGCAAACTGGGTGCCTGGGCACAGTTGTTTAGTCCCAGACCCTTTGCTGGTATGAATTGTCGTAGCCTATTGACTTCAGTGGATGAAACTATTGTTCTACACCAGCTGAGAAGGGCAATATAATATCATAATCACTCAGCCATCAGTCATGTCAAGAAATAAGTTGCTAATCACACTTTTTTTTCCAGTGTAAGTTGCCAGTACTTCTTTTATGAAGATAACCTTCAAAATGCCTTCAAACTCACTACTGCTGAAAGTCTGTCAAGGTGAGCTTTCTTACAGAAATCAGGTTAGTCACAGCTTCTCTTACCCCTTCTTATAGCAGGCTCTGAATCTTCAGAAGGTCAAAAGCACCAGATCCGCAGCCTGAACCACAGTCAAGCCCCCACATCCTCACAAAGTGAAGGTGGTTCAGGGATCTGGGTGCTGATCTGAAGATGCATTGCTCATCAGACCTCAACCACAGCATTGGACAAGTCACTTCAGGCCGACACGTGGAAGAAGTTAGCATAGGTCAACAGGTTACTGAACATCCACCGAGCTCTAAGGAAAAGCACAATTTTTAAAACTTTCTCTGCTGGAACTTCAACATTTCACCTCATGCTTAGGGGGCTATTCCCGATGTAGTAAGTCACGTGTAAGGTGAACCCTCACCATGTAAGGTGAATCTGTGGGAAGATTTCTGATGGCCTGCAAATGCAGAGAGAGTGGAAATCCCACTAGATGTCCCTCTGCCCCTTTATGCACTTGCCTAGCCTTAACATTATGAACTGTTGCAGCTGTGTTCAGGTGCTGAACCTGTAAAATGGAGTCAGTAGACACTTTCCTGTTACACGGAGATAAGGAAGGAGCAATACATAAACAGCTAGGCGATGCCTCCATACTGCAGCTCCTGTATGTGCCTGATGTCTGATGGCTACCCTTGCAAATAACTACAAATTACTAAATTCTGCCACACTTGTTTCTCAGAAGAGCTTCCCTGCAGTTTCTCTTGTTTAATACCAACAGTACTATTTGCATAGAAGGAGGAACAGCCTTTGGTCCTCTGGTGCCATAGAGGATGTCCTGATGGGTGCTGGAACCCTCCATATGACCAAATACAATATTTAGTATCCAGCCCTTCTGGAGATATGTGCTGACTATAAAGACTTCAGTGTCTGCTAACATTTTCACTGTTTAACAAAGGGTTTATGAAAATCCGTTTCAACTTCTAGGCTGTTTATGAAGAATTTCTTGTGGCTACTATTTGCATAGTTGCTGTTCCCACAGATGTTTGCTAAGACTTTGTGTGTGTGTGTGTGTCTGTTACTTGCTACGGTGTGAAGAACATGAAAAGTAAATGCAGGGAGAAATTCAGGGCATAACTTTCTTCAACATAAGGCACTGGAAAATCGTTTGGAGTTAGTGTGTCATACATACAGAGGTCTCCAGAGGCACTCTCTATAAACTGGTGAAAGTCCATATCTTACAGAGGCTCCTATACAACCAGCCTAAAGTCCCATATGCTCAGACCCTTCTAATTGCATGAGGCTCCTCTGAGGTCAGTCGGGCTATCGTTTCTGTACCATGGCCCATCCCCTCAGATTTCAGAAGGTGACTGAGTCAGTCTCAAAGTGTGTAGGCATCTAAAACTCGTTGAAATTGCTGACAATTAGACACTTAGCCACTCTAAAGGATCAGGGGTTTGGATAGTGTATTTGGTTGAAGAGGGCAGAACATTCACATCTACAGACACAAACAGTAAATGACAAAATGACAGCTGGCTTTGGGATTATTCCAGAATCAGGATCAAAGTGATGTAAGTTACAGTCGTATAACAAATGAATTTGCGAAGCAGCAGGGGCAAAACACCTAAACAAATCAATGTTTGCTGAACCTGATACAGCTGTAGAACCAGCATTAGATCCTCATGCATGAGAGTCATGGGACACTCTTGTGTGAGAATCAGACTCAAATTTATTATTCGTAGCATCTTTCTGAGGTGCTGTCAGAGTAGGCGAGGTTTCTGGAAGCTATCATGAAGTCCTACCACTGTTCATCAAAAAATGGAAATTGATAAGCCGGAGAACATTTGCCTTGCATCTCAGAAACTAAGGTCAGCTCTTCTGGGATAGTATCCCCCGCAAGAACTCCCTGCATCTCTGCAGGGATTGCCATGTACTTCAAGACCGTGTGTTCTGGGCTCTAATGCTGATCTATACAGCTTTGAACTTTTGGTCTTCCACTGCTTCTGTCCTCCTTTGGTAGTTATCCTTGTCCATCTTATATGGCCAGCTCTCTGATTTCCTCCAGCAGTCCCCCAAGGCCTGTTCTGTAGCTGAAGGGAGCAGCCCACATCAAACTTTCCTCCCTCCACCGCTGGAGTCCAGCACCCAACTACTTGGCATCTTTGGCTCCTCTGGAAGTGAACGTAGGCCTCTTCTAAACACAGAGGTACTAGAGGATTAGAGGACAGGCGATTAAGTACCTAATCATCTAACTGTCTTGCATTCTGAATAAGGTGATTGTTTCATGGAAAGATAACATGTGGTCATACAACGATAAGCTGTGTCATAATGCATATTCACGGGGATGGAATGAGAAAAGAACAGAATTAGGCTGGTGTCTGTAGCCTTGACTCCAAAGTTTCCCATCTTTTGAATGGAGGCACTCTTTAGACAAGATGTTTTCTGTGATAACTATTATTTGCTTACTTAATTCCTTATTGAAGGGACCCACCACTTTTTGGTGATTTTACGTCACCTATTGCACTTCCAATAACTGTTGAAAATTATTTGGAAGTGACCTTAGTGTCATTATGAAAACACAATGGCTTGCCTAGTAATACTGCAAACAAGGCTGTATTAAATGTACTATTCATCAGTTTAATCTTTGATGCACTTAATAATTTCTGTGTGAGTTTTTCAGGCTTACGAACTATTAGTAGCACACTTTCCCCAGTAAATAAGTCAGGTAACCCAACTCATCCTCACAAGCATATTAAGTGTAATTAAAGCTAAAGGGTGTTTACAGATATGTGCTTCCTAGTATTTCTGATACCAGGGCTAAGAATAATTTGCATGAGATAGGATCCAGTGCCCAAGTTCGGGCCTGCAGAGCATGTGACTTTTGCCTTTAGTTTTGAAAGCAGGAGTGCTTTCTGGGCTACTGGGATTACTTTCACAGAGGCTGGGGGTGTTCTTGAAAGTGAAAAACCCACCTGTCGGCCAATGCCCAGCTTCTTTTCAAGATGTATACACTACAGTCCTGTCCAAAAGCTCCACTAAAATGCAGAGCCTTGGGCTCCTGGACCAATCGGTGAAAACGAGACCTGGAAGGCAGGGCAGGCAGCTGGCAGGGCAGGGAGTCAGAGGGCAGGGCAAAAGGCACCATCTCAGTATCTCTGAGGGAGACAGAGGGGAACGAAACAATAGGACCAGGAGCCTCCACTGTGGGGTCCTTCCACTGAAGGGCTGTAGCCCGAGTCCTGAGATTGCCACTCAGTTTTTGGCATAGCCTTCTCTTCCTCAAAAGCTCCGCAGAACAGCTGTATCAAGTCATCAAAGTACCTGCTTACAGATCACTGTGCCTTCTGGGGTACTCGACCTCACAAAGGCATGTCTGAGATAGTTGAAAACAGTGGCCAGTTCACCTGAGTAGAAGGATATAGAGCAGAAGACTCTACCCCAGCAAGCCAGCAAGCTCTGGCACTAATAAAGAGGTTTATGAAAGTCTGGAGCATTTTTCTTTCCCCCTTGCTTTTCGCTTAGGTTACAGCTTGCGCTTTTCTAGCAATGGCTGGGAGCCAAATTCCCTAAAACTGCTAGAAAGGCAGTTCTCATACTATTTACAGCATAACCGGAAGCCAGAATTAGTAGATATCTCATGAGTAAGCTCATTCTCATGGGATTTCTGGTCCAACTTTGCACACTAGAGGAGATAGAAGTGTTATGGCAGGACCATGTTAAGCTCCATATAAATATTACATGCCTGGACCAGTGTATTGCTTTAAATTGAAATATTTTAATAAAAGGTGTGCCAGCATCCAAGAAATAGAAGTGAGGGAGTTCCCTAACAACTAGGTTATCTCATGTTCTGGCGGGGAGAGCCTTTCAAAGACGCTTGGCTATGTACTACACACAGATGGGGCCAGAAAACAAAATGTTTTTGGACCGCTTTTGGTGAGGTGGTCCTTTTCCAAGAGATGGGAGATGTAGTTCTGATTTCTCCGATTTTTTCCTAAACAGACCTCTTCCTTTCTCTGGATGAGTATTTAATTATTGGGCTATGAGGAACAAAAAAGACACACGCCAGAAAGCTCAGTCCATTGGGCTTCTACTGCATGACAGCTTTTCTGAGGATCCCTCTGGTTTGGAATGAGAGGTGAGACAGGTTGGGATGAGAAGCCCACCCCAGGAGAAGAACAGGAATGCTGACAGCTTCAGGATCTGCTGCATGCCCCCCACTACGAAAAATTCAGTGCCAAGGGGACTTCAACCCAGCAATGCACCTGGAGAGCTAGGGTTCAGTAAGAAAGAGTATTTCAGAGTCTCAGAGTGCCCAGCATTGGACTCAGGGACCAAATAAACACATTGGTGGTTTTGGACCAATCTGTGCTTCCTTTTTCTGGTTTCTGGATTTGCGGATCGGAATCTGCATTTTGTCCTGTTTTATTTTCGGGTAGCAAAAGTGAATACCACACAATTATTCTAGGTGAACTCCCAATCTAAATTATCGCTTTCTTTAATCTGAAACCACAAGATAAACCTAAATTCATTCTTGATAAATAGACACTTATTTGATGATTCACCAGCACTTAAGGTTCTCATGTCAAACTTTAAAGCAATTTGAAATGATGAGTTATGAACTAAAATGGTATGTAAAAATCAAGACACAGAGAACTTCATGAGCCTTCCTCAACAGCAGCAGCAGCACTTCCATTTCAGTGTGTTTAGACCTAACTTTTAAATTGTTTTCAATGAAGACAGCTTTTTTATTACTGTTTTTATTAGAAAGAAAGATCTGTTCCTATGCCTACTAGAGGCAAGGGCAAAATTCTTCCCTTTTTTTTTTTTTTTTAATATATGTTTAAGAACAGGATCAAACCTCTATTTATTTATACACCAATTAAAAAGTTCTATCTTTCCAGCTGGGAAAATGCTGTCAGACCAAATTTGTTACGTACTGTACATTTTATTTTTGGAGCTGGGAGCTAACAGTAAGTTGAGAGATTTTTTTCCCAGCAGAAAAGACATAGCAAATGTTTTTAGACATTCCTGGAATTAGATCAAGTTTTGAACTGGAGGCAAATAAAGTGGCTCACATCATGAATGAAAAAAGAAAAGAAAAGAAAAGAAAAGAAAAGAAAAGAAAAGAAAAGAAAAGAAAAGAAAAGAAAAGAAAAGAAAAGAAAAGAAAAGAAAAGAAAAGAAAAGAAAAGAAAAGAAAAGAAAAGAAAAGAAAAGAAAAGAAAAGAAAAGACAAGAAAAGAAAAGAAAAGAAAAGAAAAGAAAAGAAAAGAAAAGAAAAGAAAAGAAAAGAAAAGAAAAGAAAAGAAAAGAAAAAAAGAAAAGGAAAACCTGTGCAATTATGTTAGGTACGCTAGTAGTAACAGCAAATATTATCACTGTTATTTATTGATCAATGCCTATCTCAACTGGCATTCATGACATAAGACTGATTTACATCTACCTGAGGGTCACACCTCTGTGTTTTCAGGAAAAACATGGCAATTTTTCAGCAAATTTTCACTCAATGTTTCCAGCACATCAGTTTGAATTCTGCATCTCCGTCATGTTTGGTATTCATAGTAATCAATACAGTGAACTTTTTAGCCAATGTTTCTGTTGACCATTGAGTTGTGTATGGATTACAACACTGATGCAAATGAATTTTAAATAAGTAAATGAGATAATTGCTAGAGCTAGTCAGAAAACAAGAATTCCATTCCACACCTAAGACAAAACTGACACTATTGAGAAAAAGCTTTACACATAAGTGAAACTGCATTTCCCAACAGAAGATGAAATTCAGCAAAAGTTGATTATCACCATTTGCACGTCAAAGGTATACAGGCTCATCAATTAAATTATTCTTTTTACCTTAGTTATTTTTATGTTACAGTACATAACACTCAAATCATGTTTTTTGAATCATTCTTGAAGGCATTTTCTCAATCTGAAATAGCTGACAAGTCTCTTTTGAGCTCAGGACATGAAGGGAAATGAGGTAGCTAAAGAAAATATTTTTACAGTATGTCCCTTTGAAAAAAGCAAACAGTTACTTAATTTTCTAGTTTGTACTTATAAAAAGAAAAAAAAAGAAATAGTAAAAGCAGCTTGAACTAGAAACTCCACAAACTTTTTGTACCCTGGGGTCAACGCAGCATCAAAAGGGATATGGCAGAAAGGGCACCACATGATGTGGGAATATCTGATGCAAGAGCAAGTGCTCAGAAGGAGGGATGCCCAAACCTTTTTATAACACCTACAGTAAACCCATGTAAACTCATGCCTCTGGCTAGTACTTTATTAAACTTGATGCATTGGACCATCACACAAAGAGCTTGATGTAGTAAAATTCTGATGAACTCCCCTATTACTATTTGGGAAATGTTAGGACTGGTGAAACTTGACAAAAACAAGCGCACCTTTCATTTTCCTCAGTCAACGATGCTGAGAAGTGAAAACTTCCAGCCAAAGGAGAGACAGCAGGACTCTTCAAAAGCAACTCATGTTCAATCAAAAACAAGTTCTGAAGGAAGATTTTGGACGTGCAACCGGCACATGTATTTGTGTGTATTACATCTGGGCTAGTAACACAGCTTAAATGCAACGGGTTCATCCTGCTCCCCCTGCCCAATAAATTCGCCAGTGCACCTTCAGAATTACATTGGTAAGAAAGCAAAATCCAGCCTTGCAGATGTGGTCTGTCTGAACATTCTCACTGTGCAGGAGACGCTATTATTCCACCCCCAGGACTTCAGCAGGTTAGCAAAAAGAAGGCAATACACCCAAGAATGTATTTATTGTGACAAATTATAAATCTTGGCTAATTTTTATTATTGCAAAAGCAGGTCATTCTCTCTGTTTTAATGCAAGAAACATTTTCTCACTGAAAAACTTTCAACAAAATTACATGTTTGGGATTCTAAACTTCTATGAAAATTCATCTTTTCCCAGACTGAGATGGGAAAATATCATCCTCAAAAAAGAGAGCTTTGGAAAGCTGTAAATGACTGAAATCAACATGTTTTAACAGATCACTGCAGTTCTTAATGGCAGCAGACCCAAAAGATGCTTGCTACACTCAGGATGAAAAAAACAATCCCATCTCAGTTCAGTATACCATTATTTTTTTATTTTATTTTTTTTTTAATCCCTGTGGGTTGCCTGCTTTGGCAACCTGAGAAAGTCTATATAGGATACATGGCCCCTGTTATTTTTTCCCAAAAATCTTAAATTTCTTTTGTAGGAAGCATGAGCTACTGGTGTAAGGAGGAGGAAGAGGAGCAAGTTCGCTTGGATTCTGTCCGTGTCGCTTGGTCTCTGAAGTTCTAATCAGTTCTTGATATCGTCTGGTTTTGTCAGTGCCAAACATCTCAGTTTACCGATTTTACTAAAGCTAACCTAACTGGGTGGTCCATAACTGACCAAGTACCCTTGTGTTAGATCACTGGGACTGCATTAAAAAAATAATTAAAAAAAAAAAGAGGCATGAGAACTTGCTCGTTAACTTCTCTCAAAGTCTAGCATTTGTCTGAGCAGGAGCTTGACTCTGCTGCTTTGCAATAGGAGAGAGAAGAATTTATTGTTTGTGATCTGATATCTCACAAGCACTGCTCAAAAGGAGGCAGTGGAAAAGTTGCTTAAATATCCCAGCCTGCTAATGTGTTGATCCTGCACGGCGTTGTGCTCTCCCCCTGCCATCTGTTCGGTGAGGAGTCAGAGCACCGTAAGAGTTCTTCGTTTCAGCCTGCCAGATCGAAAGACACTTTTATCTGGGAGAAACGTGCCCTCAGGGGGAAACGCTAAGAGATAAGCCTTCTGCTAAGACGGTGCTTGCTCACACTCTGGCATCGCGGACAACATTCAGGAGCGCTGAAGAAAAGTGGGATTAGCATAAAACTGCTGACACATGTTCGAATGAGACGTATACAAGACTGTTGGTCAAATAGCACATTGCCTGAATTTGCATCTATTCCAGGTGCATGCCATGATTGGTCTCCACAGGGGGTAGGGGCGAGCCAAAGGGAAGCAGATCACAGAGTTCACTTTTGATACCCATGGATTTGGTTGCACAGCCACACATGAGCATGACCCTAGGCTACCATATGGACAGGGCATCTCTATGAGGGAGATTCATCTTCACAGCCTGGGTGAGCAAACAGACCACCGGCAAAGGATGCCAGCGCAGGAAGCCAAAGGCTTCCCCAACCGAGAGTGTCTACAGGGGTGGCTGCTTCCATCATGCAGCCTCAGCCTGCATGGGAGCCCATTTTGGGAAAGGATAGCTATTGCTAGAGCTGTAGCAAAGTTGGTTGAGAGCTAGACCAGGTTCCTTGTGTCCATCCCACCACTTCCCATGCAGGTTTGTGGAAGTAGTAGGACAGGCGTTACCTTTGCATCTATCCAACCCCTTGCTAGGCCCCAGTGCACACCCCTGGGGTTTGGCTGCCTGTGCTCAAGGACATCTCAGCTATGGTGCAGCTGTGTGACCTTGGATCTGACTGCTGGGAAAGACTTACGTGGGAAAAAGCTGGGAGAAGCCTCGCTGGGAGCCTCTCCTTTTCCCTTGGGAGCTGTCTTTAAGCTCAGGCCCTCAGTCTTGGTCCTTGCCTGAGCTACAGCAGCTGTGCCTGTGCCTGGCCATGCACCTCAATGATCTGGACCGTATCTGGATTCTACCTCATTGCTCCAGACTTGTCTGGCCATCACTGATCTGCTGGCTGCTGCTGTTCACCTGCATCCAGGTCCTGTGACCCTTGCGTTCAGGTGCTGCAGGACTGCACCGTGGTTGGTGACACACTGCCCTGCCTGCCTTGTGGTCACCATCAGCTCTCAGATTGCCTTCCCATGGGGGGAAGTCCTCTCCTGCTGCTCCCTGACACCCCTAAGCTCTCTGCTGTAGCCGCCTGCTTCACCACACTAGCCAATGGCGGGGACTCATGACCGAGAATAGCTAAGCCATTTTTCACTGGTTTAAATCCACTGGATTTAGGGACCTGTTTCTGATACATGGTAACCAGAAGAGAACCCCTGCATGTATATTAAGGGTGGGAAAGGCTTGCTCATTTGTTTTCTGTCAGTAAAGTATTGTTCCCTGCAGTGTATTCTCCAGAGATGTGTCCTGCTCATCTTCACATGACCGAGGGACTGGAAATTCTGTCATTTCCTATGAAGACAGCCTAAAAAAATCTTAGCATTAGGAAACACTAGGGGAAAAAAAAAAAGTAATCACAGCTTGTGAATTGAGCTGCTGACCCAGTAACAGTTTCACTGTTAAGCTGGGCAATATTTCTTAACTCTGTGAGACATGGTCCACTGGAATAATTGTGGCCCAAAAAAATCTCAGAAAAAAAACCCAACGTGTTCCAGGGACCAGCAGAAGAGCCCAGACCTCACATTGCCAAACACACACAGACCACCGAAAGCCATAGGAACTAGGATATCTGAGTTGACACGTCTGTACATTCCCATCCATTTGAAGACTCAACATGGGCTCCTAAGCAAGCTTAGGGAGCTCCACGGGTTTACCCGTTGCCTCGTGGTTTGTTGAAATTGTGGTAAAGGTGCATTTCAGGCAAGATTTAATGGATGTTCATAAAGACAGATTGCTGTTTTGGGAGAACTATCTTCATGCTGTTTATGAAGACCTGATCGTCAATGAATTTTTCTGTTGTTTGACCAGTATAAAAGCTTACTATAACAAAAAAATAAAGTCCTGTGCAACCACTTGTTTTCTTGTTTGAGTGACCAAGCCAACCTGACACTATTGTCCTCTAATATCCTTCCCCTTTTAAGCTTATACACTTATTACCTGCTACTGGAACAGTATTTTTTAAGCATTATTGCTCAAAGAAGGAGAGAGAAAAGAGCTTTCTTTTAAAGGCAATGCAGTGCCTGCCTGGAAGCCCCTCACCCAGTTCCCGTCCAAGCGTTGGAGGGTATGTTTCTTTAAGGCTGGTTATGTGTTCATGTAACAGGGCAAGTGCATACGTGAAACAAGCTTTTGCTGAAGCTTTAAGTCTGCAGGGGAATTTTCTAATGATCGTTTTTAGTTAATAGGCACAAGTTGTTAGCCTGAGCTGGGAAAGCCTTTTTTTGTGTGTGCCAATTCCACCCCCTCTTTTTTTTTTGTCATGGATTTAGTTCCCACAGCTAATGCACCTAATAATGAGACTGGGCAAGCGAATGCCAGTGTAATGATATGGAGCTTGTTTGGCCCTGACAAAGAACACAGAGTGGCTGGATGGCCTAAACGACAGGCCAAGGGCTCTATTCATCCCAAATGATCTCTTGCCTTGCATGCCACCGAATCCCACAGAAGTAAGGCTGCATGGCAGGGCTGCACCTCAGGATGGGAGAGGTGTCCAGCAGGGACTCAGCTGTGCCCCAGAATGCCCCCTGAGCCCCTGTCATGGGGCTTTTCACTAAATGAGGGTCGAAGCAGAGAAACAATCAAGGGTTAAGCCCTTGACTGAATATTTTAATCACTGTTTCCTAACACACATACACGCCGACTGGTTACAGAGAGGGAAAACATCCTTTAAAACTTACCAGACAGGGTACAAGGACCTTGCTCAGCCCCAGCTCCCCCAGCTTTGGTGGAAAGCTGGGGGTGGTATTCTGTACTTTTAACTAGCATTTTCCCTTCGGTGTTTTTTCTCTCCCCTTCCCCTCCTTTTTCAGGCTGAGTTAATAAACACCTAGCAACTTACTCCACGGCATCTGTGTGCAAACAGCTCCCACTGAGCCAGTGAAAACTACTCCTGCAAGAATTCGATTAGAGCCTTTTCCACCTCAGCCTCCCAGAGCACTCCACAAAGGAAGGTGGTGTTCCGGCATACAGTTTGTTTCACGGATCAGGCCACCCCAAATCCCTTCCCATGGTTCATGGCCCATCAGTTCAGTCACTGAGGGGACATGAACCAAGCCTCGTAACTCCCAGCTGTCTTCTATTTCTATGGCTTGGCTTCAGTTTTGCTTTCATGGCAACCCACCAAATCCTCCTCAACTCAAGGAGCTCCACACGCGCAAGAAGAGCAGGTTAAAATCACTGTGAGCACAAAAGTATTGGGATGTGGTAAGGCTGGTAGCAGAAGAAAGCTTAGTTGTGTCCCAGGAGACTCCGTTAGGACTCCTTTTATTTAACTGGGATCAAAACAAAGGAAATTATTATGGGCTAAGCCTTGAGCTGATAATCAGAAATATTTTCTAAACGGTATATTTTCCCAGAGATAACATTTTTTCTGAAAAAAAAAATCCAGAATAAATGCCTGATATTATAAGAAAAAAAGAAGAAAAAAACAAAATTTCTTTCATAATCTGAAGATCTTCTTTCAAAAAGAGGAATTAATAGAAAAAATGTCCACCTAACACTCTCATTTTTGTATTATCAACGTTTTTTGTAGGAGCAAACAACATCTTTTTTAAGTAGCTCTGTGGATAAGTAATTTGAGAGAAACCATTTACTTTGATGTATTTTTCCACTTACAGAATATCTGCCAGCAAATGGTCATATTCTCCATACTGTACAAAAACATTCAGCACTGAGGAGATTTTTGAATAATCTACATACTATTGCATTATTTTAAACAGATTTCTCTCTTTGCTAGACGAAATAAGTTGCTTTGGTGTAATTAGTCAGCTGAGTCTATGGCATATGTTTCTTGTCCCCGGCTGAATGACCATGTTTCCCTTATGAACATAAACGTTCATATGTGGAAATACTGGCCTATCCAATGTTGAAATCTGTATAGACTGGTTGTGATAAATTTAACTGTGTGAATGATCACAGAAAGCTGAAATGAGTGGAATATTAGTATGGCTGAAGCACATTAATGTATAGATTTTAATGAATGCTCACGGAGACATGTTTGCAGAACTAGTTTAATCTGAAAGTATCTGGTGAGACGCTTCTGTGTACAATCAGCACTTGACACATCGACAGGACGTCTGTAAAACTACCTTGCACACTAATTATGATTTCGTTATCAGGCACAGGATAAATGCCATTACACAGACACATTAGGTTCTTTGCTTCTCTGCAAAGAAAAATATTAATTCAAGCATTGCCTGTGGTTATGACAGGCAGGTAGATTGTACATGAGGTTATGGATTCTGCTTTGCTACTACATGCTTCAGAAGGAAGCTCTCAAGAAACAATAGTCTGGGTTAGAGGTAGTATTTGAGGTGTAGCATTATTATTTTTTTAATCAGAGCCTTTTACTGTACACTATAAAAACCCCTATTAGCATTTTCTTTTCAGATGCTTTTCTGCACCACAGCTGCTATGACTCTGCAGTCAGGAAAGCAGAACTGGTGTGACTGCAATTCAGGAAAGAAGTTGAAAAGAGAGGAAAAAAAAATAAGGCTTTCTAAGACAGCTAGAAGAAAGCATGCCAATTAAATTTTTAAAGAGAGACAGAGGGTGGGAAGAAAAAAAGAGCTAAAAAGCTGGAGGAACCTGGGGAAAGTTGGGGAGGGGACAGGGGAAGGAGCACAAGAGAACCATAGAAATGAGAAATGGGATGAAGGACTAAGTGAGGAAAGTAAGGCACTATACAGCAACAGCACACACATTGAATCCAAGAACTGAGGGCGCAGACGGAAAGGAGGGCCAGAAGAAGACAAATGATGAAACACGGAAGGAAAGGTGGATGCAAGGAAAGAAGGGAGAAGAGAGAAAGCAGAGAGGAACGTGACCGGGACAAGAATCCTTTTTTTGTAGCAATGCTGTCTTACTGAGCAGGGAGGCAGGGAACACACGAGAACTGATATGCAATATGTGTTAATAATGCAGTGGGTTCCATACTTGTGCTCAGCCTACCTACTTCATTGCAAACTTAAGTGGTCAGAATTCATTTAAGATGCATTTCTTGGATTTGGTAGCATGCTTCTGAAAAGGCAATCTAATGTTAAGAACACTTTACTGAAACGACCACCAGAAGACTTGCCCTTCATTGTAAGCATATTACAGTGAATACTATGGCATACGCCAAGAGCACACCAATATTATTTCAGAAAATCCTAAATAATTTGCTGCAACCTATTAGGCAGTACAATATAAAAACATAGCTCGTTCTCTCCTTAGGACAAGCCTCGTGTATCATTCAACACAGTTAGATGCTTAACTTTACTCATAAATAATTTAATCAAAGACGATGTGATTTCCTGTGCCCGTAAGGCTAAGCACATACAGAAAGCTTTGCCAAGTCAGAACTTAGACTTCCTGCCACCAAATCAGCCACTTTTGATTAAAACCTTCAGAATTGCAGATTAACTCTCAGGCATTAAATGATGGATCACATACAAATACTCATTTTCCTAACTATATGATATTACTTCTGTAAGAAAGTCTCGGAAGTTAGGGCTGATAAAAATAAGACTGGAAGCTTATTGATGTTGGCAAGCTTCACAGCTGTACTCAAAGCCAGGGAAGGATGGAGCTTTGCCGCATCTTCTGGTTATTGAGGAACAATATCAGAAGTGAGAGAATAAGTATATCCCAGGAACCATTCCCTACAGACACACACATTTCCAACAACTGCTGAATTAGAATACAGAGTCCCAGTTTCAAAATTCTCTCACATACTACAGATTTTAAATTCTAATAAAAAACAGAGATTTGGTCCTTTTCCTCTACTTTCTTTTTAGGAATATAAGTGACACCTAGAAATTCTGTTCTCCATGTATACCGTCTATTTTACTCAATCATTACCATGGTACTACAAAGGAACTTAGAATCATAGAGTCATAGAACCATAGAATGGTTTGGGTTGGAAGGGACCTTAAAGGTCATCTAGTTCCAACCCCCCTGCCATGGGCAGGGACACCTCCCACTTGATACTAGGCCTTTAGCTGTGATCATTTAAGCTAAATTTTTCAAGTGTGTAGGTGCTTAAAAAAAAAGATGTACATTAGTAGGATCTAGAAAACCCTGTCAAGGAGGGACCATCAAAAATTATGTTCCTTCCCCTCAAAAGAACCCAAAGCCAAAAGAAGAAATTTGAAGAAATGTGTGCAGATGGACTTGTGCACACAGCCAAATACATGGTTTGTTCATGGCAGAAGAACTTTGACTGCTTTGCCTATCCTGGCAACCATAAATTCAGATTTCCTAAGAGAGGTGGCACACAGTCACACATGTAGGAGATACAATGTGAGAATTTTTCCTTTTTGAGGAAAATTTTGGAATACTTCATACAATTTCCAGTACTTTCTGAGGATTTCACAGTAGCTCAAGACACTCTTTACAGGACAACAAAACAGTAAAAGAAAATCAACCATCATCTG
This sequence comes from Dromas ardeola, assembly GCA_013398915.1. Lineage (NCBI taxonomy): Eukaryota > Metazoa > Chordata > Aves > Charadriiformes > Dromadidae > Dromas > Dromas ardeola. The sequence continues at coordinate 231,670 of VYZM01020631.1, forward strand.
ATTATAGTGTCACACATTTTGAGGAAGGATGAGAACACCAGTCCATCTAAGCCGGCCCTATTACAAGCCTCCAAATTTCACCCACTCCTTAACCCTGACTTGTCAGAGAAGCAGCATCAATGCCTTTGAATACAACACCCCAACACCTTACGTGAATCTCCAAGAAACCACAAGTTTTTATAAGCAGCGCCACATTTTGATCTAGTACTTCTCATCCAGAACTCTCAACTTCTACCAGTAAGGTCAGCACCTTCTCCAGTGCACAGACAAGAAAGTAGAGGGATAGGAAGGCGTACAGCCTAATTAGCCCAAGAATGATACTAAGCTCCTGTCCTCCACTTTTTGCAGTCTTCTTATGCTCTGATATACATGATCTGTTTTGCTTCTGTAGCACCAGAAGATCTAAAAGATTTTTTTTTTAACCTGACTCCTACGTTCAGTGTCCTTTTTCTTCCTCTCCTAATTCTCCTCTGTCTATACCTTTTTACTGTTGTAATACAAGTTAAGGATTTGTGTTAAAAGACCTGTACTGCATAAGGAGCCCTGTGATTGTAGATATCAGCTAGACATTCACATGTTGTAAATTAGTAAGTATCTGCTAACTATTAGGACAGTTTAAACAATTTGAAGATCCTGTTGACTTACCACCAAGTTCCTTTGCAGTAGGAGGATAAGAATTATTGAGTATAGTATGTGGTATGCATAGAGCACAGAATTTCCAGGCATTAATGTTTCTTGGAGGATGCTGAAGCACTCAAATGAAAATGAGTCATTACCTTACAACAGTATTAGGGAAAGAGCTACTTCTGTTGGTTTGAGGTTTGTTAAACTAAAGCACATGTTGAATAGAAGCAGTAGCTCTGAAGGGGACGTCTCAAACATAGCTGGAATCACAGCAGAGCCATGTAAATGATTTGCACGCTGGTACCAAGAATAAATATTTATTAAGCCTTCCTTAAAAAATGTAACAATTGTTTTGCTTATCACTATTGTAGATTGCAGGATGTCGTGTATAAACATTTACATTTTCTTATTGTTCCCACCAGTGAGCATTTGAATTTCACTGTAAACAATGGCTTTGGATTTGGTGGGGAACATCAAGTTTCACATCCCACTGGTGGTGGTCACAGCCATTCACATCATTGCAAACTTGGGTGCAGGGCCCCAGGCTTCAGGCAACCTCATGGCTCAGGTGAGGAACTCTCCAAGGAAAAGTCCCTCCAGGTGGGGTGAGGGTCAATCTGCAAGACTTTGCTCATTGCATGTTCCTTACAGTGCTCATTGCAATGTTGTGTGTACCACAGGGATGGGATACCCTACAGCCCTTCACAGAGTAACTCCTGGCAAAGTAGCTGTGCTGTAATGCCATTTAAAGAAGCCATTAAGAAATGACAAGATTCAGGTTCTGCTGCCTACAAATGACATTTCTGGGCCTCCCTCAGATTTCCCACCCAGCTCAGTTTACCCACACCCTAGGATCACAAGAAGGGAAAGTGAGGCAGCTTCTGTGCTCCCCACGCCTGCCTCAGGGAGCTTCTGAGTTTCAGCTGCTCTGGAGACCCTCCTTTGGCCATAGAAAAAAACCTTAGGATCAGACTCTCGAAGTTACGTGGGCACCTAAAGTCATAGCCAAACACCCACAGGATTTTTCAAGAACACCTCAGCTGCCTTGGCACTTTCAGAAAACCTTCCTAGTGCCTATCTGCATCTTTAGGCGCCTACATGCCTTTGAAAAGTTGGCCTTTAGCCCCTTATCCTTATAAAAGTATTTCCCCTGGAATAAATGACTGGCAATTAGTTTAAGAACTAGGCGCTCCCTTTTAAATCCAGTACAAATAGCTAGAGTAGATAAATCACCACAAGACCAGTGACTCCAGATAGACATTTTGCCAAAGTAACTCATAAGAATATAATTTTTAAGCTGCCTGAGTATGTTAATGCATGGATAAAATGTTTAAATCCTCTTATAGAAGGATTTTAAATATAGTTCTTGCTTAGCAACTGTTTTCCAAAATTAAGGTACTAATGTCAGAATTAAGGAGTGTTAAAAAGAGGTTTCCTGAAAATTGATTTCTACAATGGTTTACTGAATTGCAGGAGTGAATGAATAATAGATGTTTTAAATATTAAAAGTCTGATAACACAGAAAAAAACAGACACAAGATCCATTAACTAGCTGGGTCAAGTAAGAAACTTCCTTCACAAGCACAGTGATGTAATGTTCTCCGTTATAATGTATGTTACCAACTCCTTTCAAATATATCAAACCAGACAGACACCTGATTAGATACAATGTGATAATCCCCACAGAGATGTTTTTCACATGTATTTGCGTAGTATCTGTGTGTTCTCTTTGCATACTGAGCTGCTGTAATTCTACAAAGTGATTAGGTCTTGAAGTCTGGAGACCTTTCCATATGCTGCTACAAGTTTTCTGCAGCTAAACGAACAGCCTAAGGTTCCTACTGGTCTTTTAATCCCTTTTGGTGTTACGAGAAGAACCACAGTTAGTCCATAAACCAGGCAGAGAAAAGGTAAGTGCATCTTCACTAAGAGATCGTTATTACAACCACATCAGAGTATAGTAATTATTTCCTGCCAGAAATATGCAAAGAAATGGAAAATCACTTCTCAAAAATTTCATCATGTTTTTGGACTTGAAGTTATAACAAACACACAAAGAGAAAGCAAATATAGTGTACCCTTTCTGCATCAGCTCTGTATTCAGGGCAGTGCGTGCTCCTTTTATGCGTCAGGGCAATGATGCTCTTCCTGCTCATCTGGAAGGGAAGATAGGGGGTATCACACTTGCCTGAACACAATGAACACAAGGAGGCACCTGGACCTCCTGAAAGTGGTTGACTCTTTTCAAAGGTGGATGTCTAAGACATGAATACACAGTATATGATTATATAGCTCAAGTTAGGTGATGATCTGGAGAACTTTGCAAACAAGCAGGACAGCATGATGTGAAGAATTCGCCATGGTAATGCCCATACTTATTGAATCATAGAATTATTAACGTTGGAAAAGACCTTTAAGATCATCAAGTCCAACCATAAACCTAGCGCTGCCAAGTCCACCAATAAACTATATATTCTTAAGTGCCATATCTACAAGACTTTTAAATACTTCCAGGGATGGTAACTCAACCATTTCCCTGGGTAGCCTGTTCCAATGCTTAATAACCCTTTCAGTAAATCATTTTTTCCTAATATTCAATTTAAACCTCCCCTGGTGCAACTTGAGGCCGTTTCCTCTCATCCTAAAGTACTCCTCACATCATGGACATCATGTGCTAGGTTTGACTACAATAGGCACATTGATATCATATGTGTTCTCAAAAGATGTTCTAGTGGAGGCACCACTGTGAGTTCATCTGCAAACCAGACAAAACAAAAAACAAGAAGAGACCAATATGTCTTTGTGATTGCTAGTGCCAAGGTCTCCAAAACAGAAGAAAACCAGTAGCAGAAAATAAGTAAATCAACAAAGAATGGCTAATTTGAACACCATTTCCCTGGACATCATAGCAATGATATCTATTAAGACAAAGATTGTCCCTCCTTTCATTAGCAAGTCATTGTTTTGCTTAACCAATCCCATTTTCTACAATTTTCAGTTGACGCACTGTTCCTGAACAAGTTCATTCAAATAGTCAACAATCACATTCTCATGGGGTGGCTACTGCTGGCCATCTGTAACATTTGGGATTACTTCCAAGCTGTAACTAGATAACTGGGAATATAAACAGCAAAATTAATTTAGAGGCTTCTGGACAAATCGTTGCTTGTGCTAAGGAATAAGAAAATCTGTGATCCACACTAACATTGCAAAGTCCTTTGAATTAGCAAATGTTTCCCCAGTCAGAAATCATACGTATTTTCAAAAAGTTATTTCTGAATCAATTGGTGTCATACCAGTTCTGGCTCACAGGTATGTAATGGGAAAAAAGACACATACATGTGAACAAGTTAATTCTGACAGAGATGAGGGGGATACAAAAGGTATTGAAATACACTCAACATACTAAACTATCTTGATATTTTTGTGACCTATCATTACCTCCCACCCAAACACTCACTCCTCTTGTGCATTCAGTGCCTCTTTCCTTAAAGGCTGTAAGATCTTTTAAACAGTAGGTACCAGCTATGCAGAGTGGACCCTGACCCGGGTGCACTCCCTTGGCATCACTGCAGCACAAACATTATTAATTATAATAGCAATAAAAATACCAAAGTTTACATTAATCTCTATTAATGCTTATTGTCAAATAATCCAAACAAGCACCAGTTACAGGAGAAAACCTTCCACCTAATTCAGACATTCACAGATGACTAACTGCTAGGGAGGAATGAAATTCATTAACAAATGAGGACAAGGAGAAGGAAAGTTATTGTTGAGTTAAAAAAAGCAACAATAAACTCCTTTTTCAAACGCATCATCAGCTCCAGAAGATGGACAATAAGTCTGAGTTCTCTGTAAAGAAAAGACTATCCTGTGACTATAAACTGTTGGTAAATGGCAGGAAAGAGAGCTCCTGGCACTTGTGAACGTGTATAAAACATCTGGTGCTGGCGATAGGCATGACATACTGTGCATAGTGACACCATGGACTTCAGATGGCAAGTAGTCTGATGAAATTACAAAATCAGTGGATGAGGGGGTGTGAGAGATATATTTGGATTTTAGTCCATCATGTGTTCGTCTAGTGAAATAAAACAAAAAATAGTCAGAAGTTCTTCAGGTTTGCTGGAAACTGAATGGTCTTGCCTAGACAGAAAACTCGCTGAAACCTGCTATAATTTTAAACTTTTTGGCTGCAAAAACCTGGTACTGGTTTACAACTTCTGAGGTACCAGCCCCATTTCCAGAAAGTGTTCAAAAAAAACAGAAAAATGCTGAGCGTGGGAGAAGTCTAATGGGTTGATTTGAGTTTGGTTGCATTTCAAGAGTGCCCAGAGGGGGAAAAAATGCTGTAGTATGAGTTGTGAGTCTCTCCACATTAGGAGAAGGGGGGATGAATAACTGAGGAGAGAGGTAAATGGTCAAACAAGACAGTGCCATTAAAAACAGAGATAGGAAATAAAATAACTTGGTTTGGAAACATTTTTTCTCTAATTAAGAACTTTCCATGTTTTATTTTGACTGATTACATTACTGAGGAAAATAGTTTGGGGTACTTAGAAAAGAAGAGATGATGGGAAACCAATATGAAGAAAAAGACCTTGGGAGAACAAAAGATGTTGCAGACACCAGTTGTGACAGGAAACTTCTCTTTACTCAACCATAACCGTAATGAGATCCAATGGCTGGAACAGGAAGCAAGGGCAGCTTAACAAATAAGGCATAACATCGAAGCTAATAATGGCAACCACTCACCAAGGGATCTGGTAGACACTCCAACATTGTAAGTATTTAAGTGAAGACGGAATGGTTTTCTAAGAGCTTTGCTTTCAGTTGTCTGAAGCCTGCACCATGCAGATGATCACGATGGTCTTTTCTGGCCTGATACCATGACCGCAAGAATTGTAGCCCTGTTGCTGAGAATGGCATCCTCAGATGGATCCCTCACAGTGATCAGTCACACCTCCTAGACCCACTCACTGGCTGCTGAAAGCTCTTTTGAAGTAACTGAAATGCAGGAGGTCTCCCAGAGAAGACCTGATTTGAGGGGATACTTACACCATAAGCTTCATGGTGGGTGCAGAGTACACAGAGGCAAGGGCTGAAAGACACCATAATGAAATCGCAGCTCCTTGGTCACTGGCACAGCTTCCAGTTCCCTGCAGTGGTGCCAGGACTCTACCTTAAGAAAAAACTGCGATTTGAGCAATTATGACTGTCTTTCCAGAAAGTCGTAAGGTTCCTCAAAAGAGCACTCCTCCCCATTTCTCAAGTTGTGGACAAAGTTTTCTTCCTATTACTAGAGCTACTCAGCACGACTCCATAGAAACACATGGAGCAACACCAGTGAAAGGCATGTGCAAGTGAGAGAGAAACCAGCCCTCTTACATTCAGTCTTCCCCACTCAGAAAACAGGACAGCAGCAGAGGCTCGGCGTAAAGATGTGGTGTGCGCAGTGGCAGCCCCAAGCCACAGAGTCTGGCTATGGGTGGATACTTCAATGTAGAACCAACCACAGTTGAAGAAGTTTTATGCTGGAAATGTGAGTCAACCTCATACCAAGACAATAATCTTCTGTGAAACCCAAATATAGATTTCAACTTACTTTTCCTCCAAAGCATAGCTCACTGAGATCCATATTTTGTTTTGGTATCTTTTTCTAGTTACCTAACACTGAAAAGGAATATATGTTTATGTAAATACCTTGGCTACTTCTCTGATCCTACCTCAGGGGAGAGTTTTAATTTTATTTATTTATTTATTTTGTGAGAACGTGTCTCCCCAGGCATACTCATATTCTTTAGGGACACTAGTTCTGTCCTTCCTCACCTGCCAGCAAGCAAATTTGTCTCCCATATTAGCAGCTGCAGCATTTTTTCTTACCTTGTGATAGCCTTTTTACCAATTTAGCAAAAAACATGACATTGTCTTTGCATTTGTACCACAATTCTGGCTGCTTAAACACCATGGCCTACAGCAGACCTACGATCCAGAGCTCTGGACATGCAGCTCCTCGTCGGTCAGGCTGGGTGATAAAGAGGGAAGGGCTTGCGTCTGCAGATGCTTCTCACACATAACAGTGCCTTGTAACAGATTTTCAGGCCAGGAAGTTTCATTATGATGATCTAAGACTGCAGAATCCAGGCAATAATGTTAGTATTAAGGCCAGAGCTTCCTGCTGAGTAAGATGAAATCATTTACAGTAATCTGGGGAGGCAATGAAGACCCCCTCAGCCCTCCCCTGAGAAGCTGTGCCAATAGTTCATGCCCTCCATGTTAAAAATGTGCCTCTTATTTCAGATGTGAGCTATCCAGGGAGCTTTACAATGACGGGATTTTGTTGTGCTTTTGTCTACAAAATTAAATGGTCCTCTCCAGCTGCAATTATCCCCGTTCAAGAAGGCGCTCTCAACTGTAATCAAATCACCACTTCAGCTGCAGTGGGGAGCTTGTGGGTTTCGCCACCCCAGGTCACAGGCTGGCACCAGCACCTGCGGCTCTAAGTATCGCTCCCGAAGCATCTTCTTCCCGGGCTTCTCCCTGCCCACCAAACCTCCAGCTCTCCGGCAGCAGCAGCAGAGTGAGCAGTGCCACACTCCGGCCACCGCCGTGGCTTAATGGGGAAAAAGGCGCATGTGTGCGTCTGTGTGTGTGTGTATGTGTGTCCATGGGATCTGCTGGTTAAATGTTTTCCTTTCCCAGGGGATATATTTGACATCAAGATAAAGGGGCAGCGTGGAAAACAAACTTACTTTCCCCCCCTCCTCTCCTTGGAGTTTGGTATTGTAAAACAAGCTGCGCTAGATGAGATTCTTTTTGAAAGCTCCTGGTTATCTTAGCAGCTGTAATATAAACCACAATCTCCTTGAAGTGTCTCCCTGCCACAGCTCCCTTCATAGTGGGGGGTGGAGGGGCAACACACACTATAGTACTCACAGGGAATAACTTCTTTTTTTGGAAGTTCAGGCATTTTTTTAAGCTGGCTAATGTAACGCCATATGTTTTCTTTTGGAGTTCTGCTAAACCCGCTAGTTACATGTGTGCAAAATGTGATAGCGTCCATCTCTCTGCACCTCATTAGCGGTATCTCCCTTGCCTTTTGTTTTGGTCATGATGAACTACAGTGGGAAGTAAAAGGGGTGATGGTTATGAAGTGTGTGGGTGAAGGGCATAATCAGAATGATTCTGCATGAGTGTTGCTGGTTTTGATGTTAAGGTTGTTCAAGGTGCCTCCTGCTGAACCATGTCCCATGCAAGCCAGCTCACGTCTGTGTGCTGCAGAGGAAACATGCCTGTAATTTTGACACCCTGCAAGGATGATGCCTGGCGAACAGGCACCTGTGTGTTAGGTAGCCCCCAGACTTTCAGCTGGTACCTCTTGTGGCTGCCCAAGGGAGCTTTCCTCCTCTTGCAACCTCTGACCTTTGAAGGCAAGGGACCTGGCCCCGTGGGGAGGCTCAGAGAGGTGTTTGGGATGTCTGGCAGGGCAGTGATCTCCACACTCGTGTTCCTTAACCCACTCCACTTTTTTTTCCTCTTTCTCAGTTTCCTCCTCTGTGGGTGTGAAAATGACTGTGGAAGACAGAGGAAAGTGGAGGTGCCAGGCTGGAGAAGACATTGGCTCCCTCTTCTGCAGATGATTTGCCACTACAAGCAGTAGCCAAAACCTTCCCCCTCCTCTGAAAGCCCCGGGCCCCCTGCCAGGCTGGGTACTATGTTCCCAGCCATGCGCCGGGTCAAGCCGAAGGCACAGCAATAAAGAAGGAGCAGGTCATGGAAACCTGTTTCCATTACGGTGTTTGTAAATAGCCTTCCAGATTATCTTCTTGATTATCGTACTCTACCTGTGCTGTTTCCACCTCTGAGGAGCTGAGCGCTTTTAAACCTTGCAGCAGCACTGCCGTGGCAGAAAGTACCTGTGGGGGCAGAGGGCCAGCAGGAACCCAGTTCAAGGGTTTTGGTGTCTCCAGCAGAGGGTTTATCCCTGTTCTCAGCAAGTTCATTCTTGACTTCCTAAGAGCGCTACCTGAAGGAAGGGTGGCAGATCTGGAGACTACCCCTCAACGGAATGCATCACTAGTTACCCTCTTAAAAGCTACTTCTGTCTTACAGCATCTTATTCTACAACCTGTACTTTAAGCCGTGTCCTACAATTTAATCTCTTTTTCTCTGTAAAACAAATTTGTCACTCTTTCAACTCCTTCAAAGAAGGAAATAAATGAGTAATGCTTTCAAACCTACCTGAGTAACTCAGGAACTTGTATCCCATTGTTTTTGATGCTAAGAAATTCTGGTCTTTTTTTTTTTTTTT
>VYZM01020631.1:240656-280024 GCA_013398915.1 Dromas ardeola
TTTTTTTTTTCAAAAACTTGGCCCAAAGTCTAATTTCCCAAAATAATTAAAGCAGTTAGGAGCCAAAAAGTCGAACTGTAATTTGGTCTCATAAGTCACTTGCAGGCTTTGGGAATGCTAACCTTGATGTGGGAGACACGGTGTAACTGGCAGCACTTGTTACAGGTTGTTGTTTTTTTTACCTAATTCAATGACAGGACAAGAGGGCTCAAAGAACACCAGTCACCACCACAGCCTGGCAGATTAAAGCACCCCAGCTGAGCCAAGGTAGCTGGGTATGTGTATATGTTCTCACTCCCTGGCCAGCATGAGGTAAAAAGTGTTTAACTTCTGCCGCATTTCTCTGAGGTTTAACATAACCTGGTTTACCTCTTTTTTGCCACAGGCTAAGACCATGCATGCAGTTGCCACCGTGCAGATGACAACCATTAAAACATTAAGCAGCAGTAACTGCCAGGCATCTGCGCTCCTCCCCTCCACTCTGGTCCTCAGGCTGGGTCCCTCCAACCCTATGGCATCTACCTCTGGCAATCTGCTGGGAACTCTGTTTCCAGGCTCAGCGAATACATCACACATTGGCGTGGATGCATTTCAGTAATGAAAAATAAAAATGCTTATGTTGCTCCTCAAATCAGGGTGAATTTTTCTTTCATTATTTGTAGTGATGGCTTATCTTTTTTCCTTTCCTCCAAGTGCCCCGAGGAGCTGTGATAAATGGAGCTGGGCTGCATCAAGCCACCCCACAGACACTGGGCAAAGGACGGCTCCTGCTGCAGAGAGCAGCCATCCAGCATGAGTGGGAGAGGTGAGGGTCTGGGGAGATGGCACAACAGAGGAAACAGAGAGGTGTCATCAAAAAGGCACAAAAGCTCCCCAGCTTCTTCTTGGTGTGTGTTTTCATCTTTCTCCAGTGCCACCTAGGACATGGGAAGTCTAGGGGAAAGAAAGGGCAACAAGGGCTGAAAAAGAGCATAGTGGGAAAAACTTCAAGAAGGGAACAGGGGACATCACCAGCTTCCCTCTTTCTCTGCCTCAGCTGCTTTCTCTAAGTGATGGGCTGGCGACAGTGTCTGGCTGCCTCCTCCCAGAAGTCGGAGCAAGAGAGGAAGCCGCAGATTCCTTCTTCTGTGCTCCCTGTTCCAGTGATGCTTCATAAATGGCAAGTAATTACAGCCAAGGCAATGATTTCATCAAAGTCAGGGAAAAGGACACCGCAAACAAGACAAAAGACATGATAACTGGGGAAATGCATGTTTTCTGGTAGCACCAAACAGTGAGTAAGCGTAAGAAGGGGAAAAGAAAGAGACATGCTCTAGGGTGCTATTGCTGGTCTTTATTTTGCTGTAAGCCATCAGAAACTCCTTCAAAATCAGTGGAGATATGCAGGGACAGCATATCCATAAAACAAAACTGAGCCCACAAACTCTATGCTGGTGATTAGTATTTCCGGATCTTATTTTATTTATTTTTAATTTGAGTGAGGACAAAAAGCTTTATTTTTTTTATTGTTGTTACTTTCAGCAACAGAGAAGTTGTGTTATATTTCTGAATTTCTACAGTAGCATATTTCTGAAATTCCTCTAGACTTGATCACTCTATGTGGTTGGCACAAAAAGGTGCTTCACAGAAGTGCTTTAACATGCCACATCTGCACAACTCCATGAATAACATTGTGATGTGAGAAGCCATGGATAACTGAGAAGAAGTGAGTAGAGAGAAGAATTTTCAAAATAAAGAGCTCCTCAGCGCTAAAACAAAATTATTGCAGTGAGGTTAGTCCATTGTGAAGCACATCAGAACAAGATGTAGCTGACACTGACTTGTGTTCATGCCTCTGGCGTTGATGTCTCTGCAACTCTGGACAACTTTTTAAAATTCTCTCTTCCTCAGTTAATGTTTTAGAATAAAAAGTGTGAAAAATGGTAATACTAGTAAGGACTTTAAAAAACAGAAAATCATAATTGTTAATACCCCAAACCCAAACTCCTCCTGAGCTACCCACTTCCTTCTCAACTTCAGCTGAAGCACTTCCACAGGTATTTACAGGCTGAGGAAGCCAGGTGACCTCTTGACAAATGGTGGCTTTAAATTCTTTCCATCGCTACCAGCCAAGGCAAGGAGTGGGACTGATTTTAGCTCAGACATTGATTTGGTTGGTGTTTTTTTTTCCACTCCAAAACAAAACACATCAACTTGCACTGAATAAAGCACTCGACTTGAAAAAGGATGTTCTCACTTTCCAGTTAAAAAAAAAAAAAAAAAGAGAAAGTAGATAAAATGAACCATGAAAAACATTGACTGGGAAGAGAACGTAGTTGTGCCCCCCATTTTCCAGTACTAAGTGGTGGGGCTGCTCAGACAAGTTGCCTGAGGTTCAGACCCCTCCTTTTGCCTTAGGAGACTCACATCTCAGGGCAATGCCTTCACCGCCTCAGTGCTTTCACTGGGAGAGGAGGAGTGAAAGCTACTCTCAATCCCCTGGCTGACCTGAGTCCTCTTTGCTTAAACAAACATGCAAGAGATCAGAGTCTGTGACTCAGATGTTCTCTCTCTTTGGTAAGTGTCCTCAGAACAGGCTAGCGATCACTTTTTCTCCTCCAAACTCCCCCTCCCAGCACCTGCCTCCCAGCTTGGTGAATATTTAAGTATTCCTGACAGATCAAGATGGCTTCCATAGGAGCAACCATGAACATCACTAATTAAAATACCCCAAATTTGAAATTACAATGGAAAATGACTTAGTATCAGGAAAAGGAGAGGCTTGAACTTGTCTCTCCCACATCCTGGATGCTAATAGATAAAAAGGGGGACCTATATTTTTCCATTGGTTTTGTCAGTGGTATCTTAACATATTTTTTCTCCAAACAACTTTTCAGCAAATACCATTCAAATTTGTGAACAGTTTCTAGAGAATAAAACCAGCATTTTTTCAGCAAAATTGCAATTTGCCACCAAGAGGAAAGAAAAATCACCTAGCTCTGTTTTACTACATGCATGTGAGTTACAATTTCACATGGGCTCGAATCCTAGTGTGAAATTCACCCAGCCTTGGCCCAAAAAAAAAGCTGCAATTAACCAAGACCAGCACGTACACTTGAGGGACCTCAACACAATGGTCAGACAGCCCTGACACATCAATCTCATTTAGACCATTTCCTGCGACGAAGGGGAGGGTCTGGGGCAGGGACACGGTTGTGTCCCCTCCCATTTTACCAGAGCGGCGAACAGCACCTCCCTTGCACACCCCCGTGTATTATCCACTTCTTGTCACGCTCCATGTAATGTTTCTGTGCTGTGAAGGGTGTCTGGCTCTCCCCTTGACTAATCACTGGGCGCTGGAGGGTCCTCTCTGGAGCTTGAGAACTTGACCTCCGATGACACCCGTTTGACAGGGATGCGGATACATGTGGCTCCCCTCACTCATCCCCACTCACCCCAGGAGTTCTCTTCTGATGCCCTGTCAGCGCAGGCTTTTAGACAAAAGATACTGGTGAAATCAACAACAGCCAAAGGAATGTGGCCTTCTGGCCTAACAGCCTTTGATTGATATTCTTTATTTCAACAAAACCTTAACTTGGTTAAAAGTATAGCATACAACCTGTTTTGGCATTTCCAGGCAGGACGTGTCTGCAGAACTACCAGGGTCACTGAGGCAATGTGTTTCAAAACAAATAACGGGTCTCGCTTTCAAAATCACAAGGTCACTTTATCTGTACATATTTCTTTTGTAGTCTGCCAAGCTGCCGCTTTAAAAAATAATCATGTCAATACTCTTATTTACTATCCACCTTACAATAATGCCCAGAGGCCCGGCAAACTGAGGGTGTCCTGGTGCCAGATGCATAGCGAGAGACAGCCCCTGCCCTGCAGAGCTTCCCGTCCCACCGGGCTGTTTGCAGACGGGGATTTGGAGCGCAGAGCCAGGGGAAAGCTGAGACCACAGAATCAGAAAGCTGAGCGCAGAGACGAATGCTGTAGCCCACTTTGAGAGCCATGCTGTTCCCCTCGCACATCCCTCTCCGAAACAAGAGCCCCCTTTTCCAGAAGGCGACCCCCTTACTGCCTTCCTACATGGAGCTTTCTGCACATGCCCTCTGCTGTAGGACCATCCTGCTCACCGTGCCTGGTCCCTCACCTCCCAAAAAAGCAAGCGAGCAACACCAGCCCCCGAGCAATTCCTGGACAGGCAACACACTCTTCACATAACGAACCTTATGCATGGGAGACACAGGGCTCCTTCACACGCTCTTCCTGCTCTCCACGGGAAATTTCATGGTCCCTTTACCCCCTAAGAAAGATTGCAACTCTCTCACATGAAACTGGAAGCATTTAAAAGCTCAAGCTATAGCTGGCGTCTACTCTAGGCCGCATTTTGATCCCTTTAATAAGGAAGTGCCAGAATTTCCATGAGAGATAGGGAGTCAGGAGAGATTTCATGTGCAGAGACCTCTGTCCTACAACAATATTTTACTGAAATGCTAACTATAATACGGAGGTATTTTACAGCTCCACCCTTTGGAAATTATTTTCTTAGAGAAGAGGAAAAATTTTTAATGCCCCGGTTTTCTAACAGCCATTCAGCCCCCAGTTGCAAACAAAATTTTTCAAAATATTTTTCTTTCCTATCACACCCTCTCTCGTTTCTTTGGGTGTCAGCAACTTCTTCCTTCTGTTGCAGCGGCACTGCCTTCCATGAGCATGCCTGGCTCCTGCTGCTCTCACATTAGGAAGGAATCATTTACCGTCCTTTACAAAGCCTGCCAGGTACTCCCTCATGACAAAAAGCCCCAGCCATACTTTAGGCAGAGCAGCTCCCCCGCCTCCTGCACGGTTCTAGTTGGTTAATGAACAGAGCAATATCAGGATATCCCAATATTTGAGAGAAACGCTTCCAAAGAAAATCGACAAGTGCAGGCAAATGTACTTGCAAACCAGGAAGGTGGAACCAGTTTCTTTCCAAGTCTGTCTTTAGTCCATCCTAACTAGCAGAGAACCTTTCTGCAACCTACAAAAATGGGCTGCTGATGACCTCACATACTCAGAACTTTAGCTTTTGTTTCTTCAAATGCTGACACCTTCACCACATGGCCTCTCAGGCTGCTGTGTTAGGCACTCATTGCCAGTGCTAATTGCTATTATCTTCACAACTTTCATTCAGATGAATGCTTTATATATGTGAAAGATACCTCTCTAAAAAAAAAAAGAAGGTCGCGGTCATCTCTGGAGACTGGGAATACATGAAGAAGCATCAAAGTAAACAAATAAGAATTTGGACCTGGAGATTTTTGCACAGTGCATACAAAAAACTTGTCTGCCTGTTTTCAAACTGGAGCACGATTAAATACTGAAGTGATGAACTTAATCTCTCTCAATGACATTGTGTCTGCTCAAACACTCGTTACATGTTTTAGGGGGGTGGGTTTTTTTGGCTGGCAGGAATTTTTGCCCACATTGGTACCACTAACCATTATCAAGTTGTCTCCTAGCTTTTCTTTGGATAAACCAAACTTGGTCTTCTCAAGTATAAACATTACAACAGGTGCCAGGATTTGTAACATTCATTAAGACACATTAACTAAATTTCTTGCACTGGTGAGAGTCCTATCTGAGACTCCAGAGAAGAGAACAAATTTTGCATGTAAGAAATATATCGAGGGAGACAAAAGCTGCAGTTCAGTAACAGTAACCTGGAAGTGTCTGCAATTTAAGATGAATGAAGGTGTAAGCAAGATCTTCAGCCAATGCAAACTGATGCTGGTGGGGCTACAGCAATTTGTATCACTTGAAAATGATCTGGCCCAAGGTAGACATCATCTATTAGCAATTCTAACAGAAAGAAAAAAGCTTATTAGTTAAACCATTCCTCAAATATACTACTGAAAAATTAATCTGGTATTCACCTTGGACTAGCTAATCTGTAACAGCAGTATCAAGGCATAAAAATGGCCTTCTGCCCAATGTAGCCTCAGTCTATATACCCTCATACCCTTCTACTCTTCCCAGACAGGTGACTAATTATTTAGTCAAATACGCTGCCCCCAGCCCTGGAACCAAAAAAGCAGAGGACAGGACACTATGATCGTCATCCTGGGATGCGTACATCCAAAATCAATGCAGCCTCCGGTTGTTTTGTTTGTAGAATATCATGGCCTTTTTAAATAAAAGCCACATTTAATATAAGTGAGCAGCAAATCACTCTACATTCCTCCTTTCAAGGTGCTTAAGAATGGGTGAGAGGTATTTACTCACACCTGTCTACTTATTCTACTCTGCCTTGGCTGTATTCAGAGAATTGCGCCTGTATTTATGAACAGGCTGTATCTTACTGAAGGATCTACTTTGTTATCAGGGCTACATATTGCCCAACACCATTCTCACTCCAGAGCTAAGCAGATGAAATATGACTGCTTCTTGCTCAGCAGACTTCAATTATTAGAGTCCCATCTCTGATCGGATGGCATTTCACAAGCTGCCTCTTTCTGATTTCCTGTGCTAGCCAAATATCATTGCTTCCTTGAGGCTGTAGGAGATGTAGGATTGTCCACTCCATTTGACTGAAAGCCTCTGGACACAAAACAGCTGCATGGAGAACCATCACTTTTACAGAGATAGATGGTTAGAAGCTGCTAGAGTCTGAAGTCCAGAGCCACTTTGTTACCAGTGATTTATGTGACATCCTTAATTTCTAAAAGCCAGATGCTTCCAAAAACAGATACAAAGAGGCCAGAGTCTGATCTTGGTTATGTCAGTTTATCTCTACAGTTACTCCCAATTTACACCAGGTAAGCAGAGATCAGAATCTAGCTCCGTCTCGCTTTGCCTTGCCTATAAATAAGTCCATTAGGGTTTGTCCTGATGATGTAATGCTTTAATGCAATACCCCACATCTATTTGTGTCAGTGGAGTTTCTGTGGGGGCAGACAGAGCTAGGATTAGCTATTTCCCATGTTTCTCTTACAGGGAAAATTAAAGTTTTATTCCCAGCCACCATCCCTATGTTTTTAACTCTGTGCTCCAGACAGCTGCTTGACTGTTGTTCCAAATGTGGCGTTAGGGGCAAACAACAGCAATACATCCTGCCCATTGAGTCTGGAAAATCCCAGAATGAAGCAGCAGCATGATGATGGTCTTTAGTATGGTACGCTTTTAACTATAAAGCCCAAGAATTACAGGGCAGGAGGAGCTTGTCACTCTTGGCTAGGCAGCTTCCAGAGGGATGGCTTTCCAGACAGAAAAATCTTAAAAGCAGTTACTACAAATCTGGACTGTAACTAGCAACCCAGGAATTTGGCCTAATTAAGGCCTACATAGGATGAAAACATTAAACAATCATATAACAAGCTGCAGCTAAAGATATAAATACCTAAACACATGAGGAAAAAAGCTGCAGTAGAACAAAAAAACAGGTTGCAGCAAAAGAAAATGTGATGTTTGCCATTAGGATGTGCTGATTGCCTTCTACGAAAAGTCAGCTACATTCAGTTTCTATCTACCTCTGTGGGAGGAGAAAGGCATACCTGCTGGGTAGCATCCACATAATACATATATGTAAAGGTACTTGATTTACATCCAGAATAAAAACACAAAATACTGCTGCTTCCCATCACATGCTTGTAAATCTCATAGTAGAGTTTACTGAATTTTCATCTTGTGCTCTTGGGGTGCTGTAAACCAGTGTGATTCTCAGCTCTCATATTAAAAAATAGTAGTATTCTGTCCCTCAATTGCAGAGAAATGCTTGCAAACATATACTAAGTGAAGACTACTGGTGCAAAGAGTAAAAAAGGAAATAAGAACTCAAAATTAGAGCAGAGTAGGGTTTGGGTGAGGTCCTCAGAAACTGGACGCAGCACCCATGCAATCTCTGTCTCTCTCACATGCACCTAGAATGTTGCTAGTGCAGCCCTCCCCACCACAAGATGCTGACACATGTGTTGTGGCACAGCAGTCCTTTGCAACCCCATGCTGATTTGGGGAGATATCTGAAATTCTGTTGCGAGCACCGAGAGATCCAGAAGCATTTTACGGGCTGCAGCCCTCACTGGGTTTCCATCAATACTCACAGTTTTCAATGAATCAACAAAGTGTGGCTTTGCTAGAGAAGCCAGAACAAAATGCTGCACATACCCTGGGCACAACTTCTGCAATGGTTACAGAGAAGGAACAAAACAACCCTTCCTAGCCTGGCCTCTGTGGGGAGACCATACAAGAGCAATAAAACAGGCATCCTATTGGGATGCTTCCATCCCAGTGTCTTGCCTGGGGGCCAGGGCCCTGTGTTCTTCTGCTAAAGCTACGGCTGGTCCCCTGCCAGCTGCAGGGAGGGCCTGTCTCCCTTACAGGGTCCTCCACTCCCACTTCTCCAGCTCGCTGCTCTCCAGCCTTCCTGTGCAGCCAGCTCCCAAGCTGCTGCCTCTGTGACGCCGCTTCTGCTCTCCTGCAGTTTCCCATTGACTGGGGCCCCTTCTGCCTGGAGGTGGTTGGGAATTGGTCAGTAGGAGCAGCCACCTCATCCAAACAAAACACCTCCAAGGAGACGCATCTGAGTCAAGAAAGCCTGGCCTTAGAAATAGGGTAAGTGTCCTATGCCACGTGCAAGCAAATTTCTCTCGTTTTCTGCCCCAACGGATACTCAGTTACTTACATGGAGAAGCAGAGCAACTCAGAGCAGGAAGACTGAGAGAGATTCAGCTCTGGGCTGCGGGAATATTCCCACTGGACGTGGGAGAAGCAGTTTCACATCTTTGCTATAAATCTGGCCAAACAGCAACCCAAACACAATCCCCACAGCCCAAATTAGGCACTTTCACCACCCCCCAATTCAATGGCAGGTCTCTCTGATTTTCCACCCACCATCACCTCTTCTTTTTACAGGTTGGACCTCCCACATAGATACTGGAGGAATCCTGGTGACTTCTGCAGACCACCAGACTCTTGCGTTGTACTCATCCTTCATGAAAGCAAGAAATGTCCCATACAAAAGACTAAAGGCTTCAAATAATTATAAAACATACCCTAAATATGTAAATAATAATCCAGTGCCTCCAAATACTTTTTAAAAAGAGAAGGCAATGTATAACTGACTTCATTAGAGACGAAACACATGGCTCGTTCTGGATACTTTCCATCAATATATACCAACACAGCAGGTACATTCCCTGTGCCTTGAAAGAGGCACCACAAAAGATTAGATGGTTATTTTTGTGTCATGTCCTTGTCAAAATTTCTCAGCCATGTTCCTGCTTATGAGTAGGGCGTGACTGTCCAGCTTTATGAATGAATAATGTCAGTGTTTGATTGATTCACGGGCAGTCTGATGAAGCTGATGTAATTTGTTAAATGTGAAAATACATGCCAAAATTAAATGCCAGACCCTTCTTGTCATCTCCCAGCAATTAAAGCTAGCCTTCATATGAACATCAGCTGGTTTGTAGCACCATGTAAGTGGAATGTTAAGGATGTAACATTTTTAGCTATTCAAGTGCTTGGGTGAAACTCATGACTATTTCTTGGGCTCACAATGTGATTTAGAAGTAGACATTCCTGGCAATACTAAGAGTGTGTCAGAAAGAACACCATAGTAATTCTACAACATTAACTGATTTCAGCAATCGAATGAGGTCAGTCACACAATTCTACAAAAGTGCTTTACACACTGCATAATTCACTAATCTTGCAAACCCATAGAGGATGCAATTTTATGGCACGGAAGCTTTGGTGCTAGCAGTGTTCTTCCAATATACTGAATGATACCTTCCTCCACATGGAGACTCATAGAGGGACTGTTTACAGATCAAGGTGCTGCTCAACATAAGCTCAAGAACAGAACCAGGTCCCTCAGGTAACGCTAGAATTGGCATGTTAAATTCAGAAATCTGAGTGTTAAGAATTTGAAGAATTGTTGTCCTGTCAGACCACGTTACAGACATTTGCAATGCAAAGCTCAATTTTCTTTCTATTTTCACTGTTATAAAAATAACTCTTATTCTGAGGTCCATGCACCTTTGAAAACTTTAAAATTTGCAATGTAAAGCCAAACTGGTTACATGCATCAGTTACCAGTTTGAGTAATTTTGTCAAATCCATCAACAAAACCAATCCTGACAAGCAACCATTTCTGACCCTGAGGTAAATCCCCTCCTAAAGGAAAGATGACCTTAATTCCAAGTAGACAGAGTATTGTTTTCCATAGTAATTGATACCTAAAATTCAAATATCAAGGAAACGTTTAACCATTTAACCTGATTTTCTTCATGTATTTTGTATTTCTCATGTTCAATTCAAATGCATTATCACAAAGAATATACATCTAAACGTAATTCAGAAATGTTTAATTTGCAGGCCACTACTCCCATTCTTCGTGTTCTTCTGTCATATAAGCATAAACTTTCTGCCACATTGTGTGACAGTAAAGCGGCTGAGTCCAACAATCCTTATGAAAATTTTACCTGTGACTGCACAAAAAAAAATTAAATACTTTTCAAACTCGTAACAGCTCCTCCCAAGACCATTGGGAAATGAAAAAAAAAAAACTACCTGTGATTTACAGTCATATTTCCTTAGTCACCCCCAATGAGCCTGGAGGTGTTCAAATAGCTGAAGCTGGGACGGCAGCAGCAGGGGCAACACACAGAGGGGAAAATGAAAAGGAAAGCACATGCGACTACCACCCCATGGGTCAGAGCAGTTGCCCTCAAGCCAGTCTTCCTTGCATTGCTGCTGAGGTAGCCAGCCATACAACCTCCTCCCTCCTTGGTTCTGTCATACTCACCATTTCGTTGTCCATGCTCTAGGACATCCAAGAAAACCAGTCTTTTGATTGAAAACCACAAAATGCCTTGGGGACTCTAGTCTCCATCACACCATTGGGTGACGCAAAGCTATACTTCTGGTTAAATGCACAAAACTCACAACAGCAGTCTTGAAGCTGAGGGTGCACTCAGTGGCTTTACACCAAGCGGTGCAAGCACCTCAGCGCTTCCCCTTAACTGCTCATCAGTAATGACGAGCTCCAGGGATCACGTGAACTAGCCTCCACACTGTGTTTCTGTTCTTCAGCTCTGCAACAAGGACATCCTCAGACAAGTCCATAATTTCCAGGAATTTCTCAAACGTAACCTCTTTTTTCACTGCCTTTTCCATTCCCTCTGCCACTTATTAAATGTAGACCATGCTACAAAGGAAGGTTAGCCTGAGTTCATCAAACATCGTTCTCCACCCACTGGTCTTCCAAAGTGAATAAAAGTGTTTTATGCACTTACCAGCAAAAATCTCCTCCCCTGGGGGATCCTCTGGCTGCTTGGAGCATCTCAGAGAGCTCTGGATCGTTACCCTGAGTAGCTGCTGACTTGTTTCTGCAGTGATTGCCTCTCTCTCATCTTTCTCCTCTCTCTGCCCAGATGTGCATTTCTAGCTACTGAACTCATCTTCAGTGAAAGACAGCTCTGAGATCTGAAAGACGAATGCAGGACTGTGAAAACAGAAATAGAGAAGGAAAAGCGTTGTGAGTCCAGGTTGTAGGACAATGTCATAGGGAAACTGAGTTTGGGAAGGGACCTCATAAGGTCATCTAGTACAATCTTCTGCCCAAAGAAGGGTCAGCTGCTTTGAGCATGAGATCAGGCCATGTTTTTCAGGGCTTTATCGGATTGGGTCTTGAAAACCTCCATAGATGGAAATTGCACAATCTTCTCTGGGCAACCTGTTTCAACTCTTGAATGACCTTGTGATGAAAAAGCTTTTCCTTACATATAGTCAGAACATATTCTGTCAATTTACGTTCATTGTCTCTTGTTCTCCTGACGTGCACCACTGTGAAGAGCCTGGCTCCCACTTCTTGATAACCAAAGCCTTCTCTTCTCAAGGCTGAACAAGCCTCATTCCCTCTGCATGTCCACATGGGCTACATGCTCCAGCCTCCTTTTGGTGTCCCTCTGCTGAACTCTCCTCACTTTGTCTATCTCTTACTTCTACCCGGGGTCTGAGTACTGAATGCCTTATGCTTGTTATGGTCCAAAAAGTACTGAGTAAAGGGAGATAATCACTTCCCTCAACATACTGGCTATTCTTCTGCTAATACTGCCCAGGATACAGTCAGTGTATTTTCTTGCTAGGGTACACTACTTGGCTCATGTTCAGCTTGCTGTCTACCAAGGTCATTTTCAGCAGAGACACCTACAGAGTCTGTTTGCACCTGTAGGTAGAATAACACCTATTAGCCACTACCCTTTAAGCTCTATCCTCCAAGCAGCTTTTTACCCATCCAGATCGTAAAATCCTAACTTGAATACAAAAACACTGAAGGAGACAGTGTCAAAAGCCTTGCTAAATTGGAGGTAGATGACACACACCACTTTTCTCTCACCCATAAACCTAGTCATTTTATAACAGAAGGTTTGTTAGCTTGGTTGAACCCATTTCACCTTTTGTAAATCCATGTTGTAAACAGCTTCTTCCCATTCATGTGCCCAGAAATGTGTTCCAAAAAGTCATTTGAAGAAAAGACAAGACAAAGTACGTGATTTGTCCTGTTCCTGTGCAGACAAAAGATGATCAGAGGAGCAGTGTGAGGAGAAGAGGTGATGCTGCCTCACTACCCTTCACTTCTAATCTTGTCACAGCTCAGTAGTGAGGCTCAGGGTTCACCAAGGTGACTTAGCCAATTAGACTCTGCATGTTGAATAAAAGCACTGAGAAGACTCTAGGTGACACAAAAATCAAATTGATTACCTATGAAGATTTCTAGACACGTTACCTTGTCCCATAATTCTCTGTATTGGGCGCTGAGCCCCACTTGAGGCTTTCAAAGCCCTGCTTGGCGCTGTCCCTACTGTCATCTCCTTCCTGAAGACCACAATCTCCCACTACAGCTAGATTTAGCTGAAATAACAGAACTGGCGTGCAATAAATGAAGGCTTATGAGGCTATGCCAGAACTTCCATAGGAAATAACCCTGCTGTACACAGAGTTAAATGTGCGCAGAATCTGTACATGCAGTTGGTCTCTCACTGGTGATCATTTTGCTTCTGCTCCTGCATTATCTCATAAACTGGAGAGCAGAAGAGGTCAGATAGCAAATACAGCTGAAGTTTACTTAACTAAAATGTCTGTGGATGATCCATGTATGAAGAATACATCCAAAATTATATATTGGAGAGGGGAAAAGTGAAAAGAGCTTTGAATGAATCCATATGTCTTGTAAAACTGTATATTTTAATAGATAAATCCATTGTATTCAGAGTTTGACAGGCAACATTCAAATATTTACGCTGATCGCAAAACAAAAACTACTTAGTTTTGTGATAAGACATTGAAAAAAATATGACTCATTTTGGAATCGGCCAAAATGTTGATTTGTGTCATTTCGTAATTTTCCTCAGTATTGCTACTTGATAATCAATTGAGCGAGTTTTCAATAGAAAAAGGTGTTCATTACTCCTTGAGTTCAAAGGGAGTCCCCACCTGCCTCACATCACTTTCGATTCTCCACCTCATGCCATTACCCTCCAAACCCGCACTTCAGAGTTGAATGGCTCTCTTGGCAGATTGCTGGGAGCCTTCTCTTCTTGGGATCTGTAAGTGTGCAGCAGCCAACTGGCCTGCAAGTAGCAGCAGAAAATAGCTAAGTTAAAGAAAGCACCAAAAAGTTTGGATGCCTATCTGAATGCTAGCTGCTTCCATTAGTAATAATCCATTGTTCAGTGAGAGAGCTAGTGCTAATGACCCCTGTTCAGGAAAGCATTTAAACAGAGGCTTAACTCTGTCCCTATTCAGGCTGGCACTTATGTCTCAGTTTAAGTGCTGCACTGAATAGACTTTTTTTTTCCTGAATCAAGGCCAATTTCAGTTCATCATCCCTGAGGAACAGATGCATTCTTTCCCCCTTTCTAACAAATGTGGAAAAACATGTAGCTAATACTTAACATGGAAGGGGGAGGAGTCTAGGATAAAAAGAGGGATCTCCTGTCTTCCTGTCAGCACAGATCTGTCTACCTTGTGCTCCCCCGACACTCAGTGGTACTCACTTGGGGCTTCTCATGGATGGATGGTGGAGGTCACTGCAATCCTCCACCATGTGAAGCAAGAGGGTGTGTTACATCAGGTTGGGATAATGGATAGCGCCTTCTCCTAAATCCATCTCTGCATCCCTAGGAAGTAGCAACTCTTTTTTGCAAAATGCTGTAAGATTCATGGGAGGTAGAGTTACAAAGTGCAAAATATTATTAGTCATTATTCAGTGAGTCATGGTTGGTTATTCAACATCAATACAGCAGTAAGAACATGTCTCATCTCCTAAGGCTCAGCTATAGCTTTATGAAGAGGCAATGGGAGGGGATGCAGCAACTGCACTATGTTAGGGGGAAGTTTATAACTACACATTGAGAAAGAAGTATAACGAAGGATAATCTAAAAGGTATACAGGGATGTTAAGCACCGAATTCCTACATCTGTCTTCCACAGGCCCCTTTAAAAACCCCAGGACTGTTTTTTTTTCAGCAGCATGTTTGCAGGCAGCCACTACCTTCCTCTGCTAGGTAACACATGGGGCTCCCACCCCATGAGACACCTCTCCCTACAGATCCAGAGAAGAAGGGCTACCTGAGACCCTGCCAGGGCTGTTCAAGGCACCTGAGCACCGAGCATGAGAATAGGCATATTTCTGTATGACCTCACCCAAGAAAAGAAAAGTGACATTGAAATTTTTGGCTTTGTGGAGAAACTGGTGATGCCAGCACAATATACACTGTAACTTCCAGAGTTAACAGCACTGGCAAATTAAATGCTGTTTATGCTCAGCATAGGCAGGGGAGGAAGGAAACAGGAAGACTAATTAAAAGCTTTCTAGGTGGTAAACATGATGACTAGAATCCATGGAGCAGCTCTTGGTCCCACTGGAAAAATGGTATCCTGATGTCTTTAGCCCTGGTACAAATCAAAAGCTACTCTGTCACTAAGATGCTAAAAACCAAGTTGAAAGGAAGGTGGATATTTTCCTTTAATTTCATTGTGCTCACCATTTAACATGGGAAGGAAGAAAGGGAATATGAGATAGGTGCCTCTAAGGTCACTGGAAGGGATGTACTAGAAAAGCTTGGGAATCTGCTGCAGGGAGCCTGGAAAAGTGAAATCCACATTGAACGCTAACATTGGACTATGACAATGTTTTCATTGCATTCAATGTATTTCGCAAGGTTCAGCTATGTAAATATACGGGCTGCTTCTTTCCTCAATACTGTGTGCAGCTTGCAAAGCCTAAGGAATTTCTGGTTGCATTTTCTCATATATGATCTAGTAGCCTTGCATTCTCTTTCATATTATAAACATGTTACTACAAACAGGCAGTGAAGAGATCTTTATTTTTTTTCTTGCATTACTTTAAAAAAAAATGAATTGTTATCAGATTTAATGATATGATAAGCTTTAAAGTTCCCCTGGGAAGCTACCACAGCCATACTGATTTACATAAGCATTTTCCTACACATAATACAGCATGCAAGCTCTCTGATCTCATTATTCATTAGAAAATTAATGATATCTCTCAAATGTGAAAGCAGACCAGTTCTGCAGAGAGTGCTGGAAATTGGCTAGTTCTCGACGCGGTAGTCATTTTCAATTTACTGGCTTGAAAAAAAGATGCTTTTAAGCAAATAAAAGGGTGCTGACATCAAACAGATACTTGTCTTGCTGCCAGGGAACGAGATGCCTTTTAAGGCAGGAAGGTGGGACTTGAGTGATGTGAATAGGAAGAAAAGAAAACAAGCCAGTCAGAGTTAAGCAGCTCTGCCCCATTCATGAAAAATGTCTAGGCTCATTTCCTCATTGCCAGAGGTCTTTTTTGCTTAAATTCTAAAGCCCTTGCTCTGTTCTTGCCAATAATAAATAGCAGCCTGTTGTTAGAAAAAGTGCAAACTATGGAGGTTTTTTTTAAGTGCTTTTCCCCAAGCTACACAAATTGTGGCATCCCACAGATCAAGAGACAATGTTAATAAACCCCTCAAAACTTTGCTGATAACTATAGCCCGAAATTGAGACTGTCTGAGATTGTAGCAGAATGAGCTATGGCATATTCACTCATGGGGAGCAAACACTGATAATCAAGGATGGCATGAATTGGCATATAACTGGCCGGATTAAGATCTGATATTTATCCCGGATCTATTTAGGTTATAGGACCAGCAATTAGCAAAGGCTAAATCCACTATGCAAGCCTGCTAGTTTTGGATATGACAAACAGACAGGATGATTGTTTCTGTCGCTGTAGTAACACAACTGTCAGGGCATTAGCAGGGGGGGCTCTCACTGCACAGTGTCTCAAAGTGGAACACCTTTGTGTCCATCCCTTATAGTAAAGTGGATGAAACTTGTGCCTGCTGCTTGCTGAAGTAGATACGATCTTTCTCTGTGAGATTTGATTGCTGCTTTTTAATGCAATTCATAGCTCAGATAGCAACAGAAAATGTTCTGGGGTGTGGTAGAAAAGGGATATTAGACATGCACTGCAACATCCTGTTTTGGAACTAGTTTAATATGAGGCTCACAGGCTCAGCATTACAAAATTCGGCACTCAAGCTGTCACTTGCCAAATTTTTTGCACATTAGTTTTGTTTTTTTCTTTCCTGTGATCGGCAGCGACATAAAAGGAAACATCTGGTTCTGCAGTGTCTGAATTAGGGGATGCCATAGGAAAGACACACCAAACCAACATCAGATTTGAAATAACCAGGGAGCATGAGAATTTGTGCAATTTGCAAACTCTTCCAGCAGGGAATCAGAAACTTACTGCTGCAGTGGGAATTCCACCAGTGCAGAAAGAGCGCTACCGTTGTATTGATGTTTTGACCACATTTTCAACCATTATGATATCCAACAAACACAGGATGCAAAATAATTAAACAAACTAAAAATCATCTAGTTATAGCTGTCACCTGAGTGTCAACTGTGGTTTGGAGGATAAGACTTGCACATGTTTTCTGAGTTGGGATAAATGTCTTCTAAGGGAAGCAACGGTTCTACGAGAGAACATTGCAATGGAGGTCTAACAAGTATGTACGTTTGGGGTTTAGATAGAAATCTGTGATGGGTGTTCATTAATAATAGGAGTTATTAGGCTAAAATATCAAGACATATTTGGAGAGAGAAAAAGAGATTTCTAGTCCAGAAGGAAAGGAAAATCTTACTTGTTTTCACATGATTCACTGGCTGCAAGGCTCTTACATGGAGCCCACCAAATCTGCACCAGTAACTATTGTACATGAAATAAACTTCTCTTAGTCACAGGATAAATCTGTGCAGCCCCAAATCTTGCAGCCAAGAACAATGTGATCAACATGTATAAATATCTGGAGAGGCTTTATGGTCTGGAAAAACAAAGGAAATGTCCCACTCAAAGCAGCAGCTGGGCCAAGCGCACTCACTAACCTCTCTGAACTGTTGGATACCAGAGCAGAACAATTTAAAGATACTTTACAAGCAAGGTTGTGAACCCCTTATACTACCCATGGCATAAACCAGTCCCTGCCCCGAAGAACTTACAGCTGCAGTACAGACACAGATAGATGACATGACTTCCCTTAGGCAGCTGGAGACAAAGTTGGAAACAGCATAGATGTCAATCTGCTTTAACCCAACAGCCCACTGATCTGCACAGCCTTTGGATTACTGTGGTTATTGCTGTTGCATTAGTAGCTAGGAGCCCCAAGGACAATGATACTGTTGTGCTAGTCTCTGTACAGTCACACAACAAAAAGATGGTCCCTGCCCCAGAGAGCTTTCATGCTAAAGCACTAGACACAGCAACTAGAAAGACAGAGGAGCACAGGAAAGCAAAGACACGAGAAGTGTTTTTACAAATATTTTCCCTTAAGTTGCAGTTCAACAAATACTTTAGGCTGACATAAGACAGCACCGAAAGTAACAGGTCTGATCTCCTGCACCACTCCTCCCTTCTGCCAGCACGGGTCTTCCTGCAGCCAGGTGAAACGGCCTGGGGAACTGAAAGAGCTGAAAAATAACATTATTTTTCTTTAATGGGTTGTTTTTTGGCAAGGTCTGCCCCCCATTCAGACTCAGCACAAGGACACAGAAAAAGAGTAGCCAGCAGACATACAACAAGAGTGGGATGGTGTCTTTAGGCAGCAGTGCTAGCTGGTTTTAAATGTCTGTTGAACAAAACACTGCCTGGGCAATTATTGGTCCAATAGTGAGACCAGTTAAATGGTGAGGATGCCTTTAAAGGGAACATTATAGGTGAGGATGATTCCAGGACTAGTGAAATTAAGGCCTCCTCTAAGGCATCTGAAGGAAGCATGCACTGTCTTGCTGTTTAGTGATTAGTTGTGCCTTCCATGATGGCAGGAGCCATGCATAATGATACCCCCAAAGGGAGGGAAGGTTAAAGAGCAAAATTCCCTTTAAAAAGCTCAAAATGCCGATCAAGCATGCCATATATAAAATCAATAGGACATGCTTTATCTCTCTGGAAAGATGGGAGTCATGAGTTTTGAAAGAATGTTGTGGATATTGAACACAACTCACCATAGACGAACTAGGAAGTATTATAACAGTCTTGAAAATATGAACAGCAAGAAAACTATGCAACCTCCAAAGAATTTGCAAAGGAAGGTGCGCAAAAGGTGGTATGATAAAAGACCATGAAGAGTGTGGGAGGAGGATCCATTCTTCTTTTGAGCTGAGTGACCACAAGAGTTGGGAAGAGCAGTCTTAGGTGAACAGGTGAAGGTGGAGAAAGGATTCACAAGTGAATTGATTAGAGTACAGAAAAGGTGTAGCTAGCTTCAGAGATTCACTTGTGTCCAGCAGACCTAAAGCTTAACTGTGAAAAACAAACTTTAAGGTACGAGATGCCCCTAGATGGATGACCTGTAGATTTCTACAGCTGAGGAAAGCCTCAGTGAGAACTCACTCTGAAGACAGTACCCAATGAAAATGGGTCACTCCAGTCTGGGGAAAATCCTAGAGGACAACTAAGGCTATGAACTGAGGCCAGGGTTGCTCTGAAATTTGCATCTTATTTTCTTCTAGAAGGTACAAAATGCTCCAAAGCTCTAATCAAATCCCAGACATGTGGATTTCCTACTCTGTTCCTTGTAGTTTTGCATGGTGCTTGCAGTTAACGCAGGAGGATCCGGTAAACCAAAAGTACTTCTAATTAGTACCAACCCAATTTCCCAAGGGTTGGTCTAGTAAACATGGACAAACCCTTGGTTGACCAGAGCCCAAGGCAAGAAGGAAAATTGAAGGCAGTGGGGTAGTTTTGTCACCAAACCACCACAATCACTTTAAGGGTTGATATTACCTCCTGCTAGCTCTTGTGGAGACAATTTCTAATGGAAGTGTGTAAGCCCTTGTGCCTTTGTCAGTAAGCAAGCCATGGAGAGACACTGACACAGGACAAGTGCACAGTGTCATACTTCCAGTTCACTGCCCAAGTTTGGAGTCTGGATGGCAATGCACTGCTGTGGGCTACATTTTTAAGATGAGTGCCTGAGTCCACATTTCTGCTTCTAAAAGCAGGTACTTAAGAATCTAAAAATAGGTCTGCATAATTATCCTTTGGAAAGTAGTTTTTAAACTGTGCAGCTGACACTTGGGAATTCCAAGTGGCTGATCAAACTGAATAGAAAACTGTAGCTATAAAGTGAATGAGCGACCAGACTA
This sequence comes from Dromas ardeola, assembly GCA_013398915.1. NCBI lineage: Eukaryota > Metazoa > Chordata > Aves > Charadriiformes > Dromadidae > Dromas > Dromas ardeola. Next base: position 260,334 of record VYZM01020631.1, read on the forward strand.
TATTGAAAAGACTAGCTTATTATGACGAGAAAAGCCAGTAGCACTTTTCCCATGATCACCCTTCAGCACTCTGATTTCCGCAGTACGAAGTCCAAAGAAGCCAAGAATTTATTCCAGTATCCCACATCTGGATATTGCCCTATCCTGTAACTTGTTTTGTGTTTTCGTTAGACTTAAATTTTATTTCAGTGGGATGTTCTCTTTAATTTGCAAAACATATGAGGCAGCTTGTGTATTCAGGAAGCTATTAACCACAAACCTCTGATTCCGGGGGAAGAGACGGGAGGGCAAAATTACTGGAAATTGAGATTTAGAAAAAAATGGTGTGGATATTAGTTGAAGAAAGCAGAAGGTATTGCTAAATGAATCACACTGAATAGAAGAAACTCTGGATGCAGAAGTCTATTTTCAGGAATATCTCGTTAAATTTCTCTCTCTCAGCAGTCATGCCTGTGATGTGCACCTGGTACCAGCACAGGAAGGGCTAAACAAGGAGCAGAATTTGAACTGTAGCATTAAAACTGTAGAGTTGCTTCCAAAGATAATAAAAAACTAATATCAGTTTTAGTATTGCTATTCCTGGTGCAATCACTGCTTTAAGACGCATCTTGCCTTTAGTCTTTATCTGGATTCATCACATACACACGATCCAGCACAAAGCTAGACAGCAACAGCACACAAAACCTAATGTGGCATAAACCCTGCTGGTACAGGATTAACTTCTCAACAACTTCTAATGCACTTGGGCCAACAAGGTGATATGACACAATGCTTATATTGTGGTCCCATGGACGTGGCATTTGTGATATGATGTTACAAGTCCTAAAGCTAGGTTCATTGTAGTGTCAAACTACATCCAGAGGCGTATAGTTTCAGATGAGTTGAATGATGGATCTATTTTTTTCTTTCAGAACGAGGACATCTAAGAAAGATCAGAACACTAAAACTTTCTAGGAGCCCCTGTTTCGCTCCATTGACTCCAAGGTGAGCCTACACATTTAGCTCAACTTGCCTTTAGCCAGCTATACCGCAGGTGCCCAGTCTCACACAGAGACTTTGCAGTAGCTGAACCCTGACTTGGATTTCTAGAGAAATATGGAACTGTATAAGACTTATTCTGCAAATCATATGCACTTCTCTTTCATTGGCTCCTGGAAGGTTTTTCCATTACATGCTATGACTGCTGGTACCAGGTATCTTGGGATAGGGGTATTCCAGAGAGGCACAAAACATCCGATACAATGGCCCTAGTCTGATGCAGGTCCTGGAATAATAAAAGTGTAAACTAGGTCTGAAGATCATCCTCTGGGACAGAGAAGGCAAAGAAAATTTATAGTTGTCTTCACTGATCTGTGCAGGAGGTGATCCGTAAAGGGTGCCTCACAGTTTTCTTCTCCTCCTCTCTACAACCCAAGAACCTTCCTAATGTTTTTATTCCAGTAGACATGCTAATGTTCATTCATATAGTACTAAATGAACATGTGATATATTTAGATCCATATTCTATTATATTTACACATTACTTTTTACATTTCACTATGAAAGTTTCTACTGCACAGGAAGGTGAAGTTCACCACGACTGGTCACGTAAAGTGGCCATTAAACAAATGTGTATGTGCACAAGCATACAGCAATGGGAGGATACTAAGCACAATGCAAGGTGATGGACCTCCTGTGATGATATTTTTATCTTTCTCATAGGCAGAAGGCTGAAAGGGATATTCCAGCAATGAGTCATCTCCTATTCAGCTTGCTCGGGTGCTGACCTCAGTGGCAAGAATAGCTATATCAGCTTTTTGGAGAAGATTTTCTTTTAGATCCTCACATCTTGAAGCTAACGACAAGTTAGCTTCTTACTTACTATGCATCCTCCTGGAGGATTTTTTACAACTTCTCATTGCTGCAGCAGGATTTGAATTGCTTGAGTGATAGGAAGTGAACTGTTGTGGGCCATTTCAGTATGTGTACTATGATCTGAGAGGCTTTGGCTTCATTTGGAGTGTCTGAGACAAAGCAGGAAGAGATTACAGTGGCATTATAAGGACAGGTGCAGTCATCAGATGTGCCAGTGGGGAAAGTAGTACAGTGAACGGGGTGACCAAGTATTAGTGCCTGTAAGTGGAAGTGGGTGAAACAAATTCTTCTACCTGGAGATAGAAGCCCTGCTCCACACAATGCAGGAATGGGGAAGAGACAGAGTGGTGTCATCTCTGCACCAGTGTCCCTGGTTCTGGAGACAGCAAATTGCCAGTTCAGTCCTGGGAAAAGAACAAGTAGCTGCAGAATTGCTGCGCTGTACAAGCCAGTTGGTTTCCTGCTGAGAGCACTGACTTATCAGCACGTACAAACAGCTACCTCAAGTTTTGCAGATCCCACTCTGCTGTTCAGACCCCTTAAATCTTATGCTTTGTATTGGTGAGTGCTGCAGCACCAAATTTTTTTCTCAGTTCTGCCAAGACTGTCTTCCTACAGATCTGCAAGATCTGTACAAAAGCCAGAAACAAAGGCCTAGCTTCTGACCAGAGATAGCAAAAATTTTCCATCAGAATATTTTTATCTCAGAAGGTGTCATTTCATCAAAATTTAGTCTTTCCACTGGAACTTGCTGGTTTTTGACAATGTTGTCATGAAAAAACCCACACAAAATTTAAAAGAATGTTTTAATAAGATCAAACCCCTTCTGCATTGGAACAAATGTTAATATTTTTTCCTTTTAAAAGGAGTTTTATTTTTTTTTAATTTAAAGAAATAAAACCAGAAGCAAATGGTTACATTTGATGCCTCAAAGTTCAAATAACTCCGAAATATATATTTATGTTTAATCTGTTTCACAAGATAATATTTTTGTTCGATAGCAGGGAGATAAATCAAATACTTGGTGCAAACTTGGCATGTCCCCAGTGACGAGGTTATGGAGTCTAATCAGCCGTTCTTCTAAGAAAGCCAGAACCTTAAGCCAGAACCACACAGTTCTCCCTCTTTTCTCATCATGTGCTGTTCCTCACAGATTTTGAGACCTAAATCTATTAGGAGAGGCTCACAGAAGATGTTGAGAGGCTGGGAATCTTGGAAAATCCTCAGATTTGACAGTCAGTGCAAATCTGTGTGAGCTCTGTGCCTACAGGATTTCATGGCACCAGACTTCCAAATATTCCCATGGAAAAGGCCATTCATTGGGATGGAACTGAGCTCTTTGCAAAGGGTCCACATGACAGGTGTGCAAATCTCTTTTCTACCAGGCCTTTTGGGACCTCTTAATGAGGTCATTTCATACTTCAGAAATGGCCCTTTCTTTGAAAACCCTTGCTGTTTGAAGGGGACTACTTACTCCACCTGAGTTCCTCTTTTCCTTCAATGTCAGGAGTCTCCACAGCTGCAAGTCTGTTAAACAGCACCACGCATCAGCAGACCTCTGTGCCCAAGCAGAGTGCTGGTCATGAACAAGGAAGACATCAGCAGAGCACGCCCAGGTGCTGTCCCTTTACCAAAAATTAATTACACCCCTGAAGTGCACAATGACAAAACGCACTGCCTTTCAAAAGGGCCATCTACAAAACGCTATACCAGGCCGTATGGAGGTAATCAAACTAGCCTGCAAGGCCACTAGGGTATCCAAAGCAGTCTACCTGCCATAGCACTCAGACTTGGCTAACGCAACCTTCGTATCAAAGAAATCCAGCCCTCCAAGCAGAGCTGCAAAAAATGAAGAGGACAGTAAAGCTATCCTGTATGGAGCCTGAGGATCTACACCAGGCCTGACACCTATGTTAGCTTATTTAATTTAAGTGGGATACGTCTGCACAGCACTGTATCCCATGATGTTAGCCTTTCCAAGACTCGTACGTCAGTATGAAGAGTACTGGGGCACCATCACCACCCATGCGCTTTGGCACAAGCCGCTGAGAAGATCTTGTCACATGGAATGTGGGCGACTGCATTGCACTTCTTTTGACTTCTCTACAGCTACAGCTAATACGTGTGCCCTTTTGGGGAAAGCTATTACCAACCCCATGGCAAACATGCGATGTATGATGTGCGTAGCACTTTTGTAAAACTGGGGGGTTTTGCTTAATTTAGCAGATATGAGTTTATTGGTACGAGCTGCAGCAGCAATAAAACCTAGACACTTCTGGATAATGTCACTGGTGGCCATCATATAGTTAACACTAATTGGGTTCCAAAACATCAGGGGGAGAAATTCTTGTAACAGGGTGTAATTAGTGGTGGTTATAGCACGTTTTAATTTGTTGCTTAGTGCTTCCATGAAATCAGTTCCTTGGGGCATATCAGAGAGGAGAAGAAGTAACTGTAAAAGACGTTTCCCAAACTTTTGTTCCTGTGACTTGCTCCACAGAAGCCAATGAAAATACCCACATCAGTAGCGGAGTTGTGAAATTGGTTTCTTCCTTTTGATTAAATTATACAGGAGAAATGTAGGTTACAGGATGACAATACTGATTCCCCAAAGCCAACCGCTTCCCCGCAATACTTCACATCTTGGCTGGGTATTTTTGCAGGATTTCTAATCTCATCAGCCTGTAGGCAAGCAGTGGGAGCTAGGAACAAAGGCAAGCAGGAAAGCGATGGTACTGTTGTTTCCCTCTCTGAATTAAAGTCATCTGAAAGCCCAAGCTGATAGCTCAGAGTGCGGCGCTGAACGGGGCATCGTTCCATAACAAGAACAGCAAGCCTGAGAGCATTTCCCTCTACTGCAATTCAATCAGGGTGCCTTGCAGCTCGAATTGCTACTATTTTGTGGGTCACTACCTCCTCCAATATTCTGTGTGCCCTCTCTTGTTTTCTTTTCATTTGCTATGCAGGCTCGCAGACCTTCCTGCTAGGTTTCACTTGGGAGGCCCAGAACCCCTGTTCTGCAAATCCTAACAGGACCTTGATGGATGCTAATGTCTCTGCCTTTCATATCATTTTACCAGTGAAACCTTTGATCTGTCAGCAGTCTTTATATCAATGCAGTCATCTCATAAAATGGATAATATGACAAAAATATCTGTTGTGCTAACGTAGAGTATCACCTCCACCCCTCATAAAAATGCAGCATTAGGGAGTTTACTTTAACCTCCAGCAGCCAGATGTGCCGTGAGGGTAGAACTGAGAGCAAAAACGTTTTTTTCATTTTATTATTTTTTTGAAAAAGCAGTCTGGTAAAGGAACTTGTAAAGCAACAAGTACTGTACATTATGATTCAGAGCAGCAAGGGACAGCTGGAGAGACTTGATTGGCTCCAGCCCAATGAAACAGAGGCTTCTTGTGACCAGCTGCTGTGCTGCAGCATGAATGACAAGGGTAATAATTGATTACTAACTGGCAGCTCAAAAGGAAGAAAGAATTAACAAGAGTGATGAGGTGCTTTACAGCTTGGTAACTGTAAAACCAGTAGAACAATTAGGGGAAAAAGAAAGGGTTTTCACTTCTTACCTTAGAGTTACAAGGACAGTGCTAGTTATTGTAAATCGCATGACAAGCAAGCCAGAGGGGCAGGTCAGTGAGTAATATGGGGGCTTTGCACGCCCACAGGTCCCGCAGAATCGTTCAGCAGATTTACCGGGGAGCAGCTAAAACTCAATCAAAAGCATCCAGCCATGCCAATTACATTGGTAGTCAAGGCAAGGTCTCTGAGCCGTCAGCCATAATATCATAGTGGATCTGAAACCTCCAACGAATGGTGCATTGTGATGAACCAATTCTTTGCCTTTCAGTGGGTGCTCGATGGCACATAAACTCTTTCTGCCCTGAGAATAAACGCACGCCTTTTTCTTTTCCTTCCACCCCCCTCCCCCCACCTTCTTGTAAATGGCTTTTGTGTTCACCAGCAAATGCACTGGATGCATTGTTGCTACACCTTTCTTCAAGGAGCTTGTACTGACCTCATGCTCTGGGCCATGTAAAGCCTTCTGGCCACTGAGCGCCAGGCTCTGCCCCTTTTTCATGCAGAGTAGCACCTCACTTTGGGCCAGATCATGGCCAGCATGCCAATGCAAGAAGTAAGGGGCCATAACGTGTCCTGTGTCTTGCTTCTCACACACAGGGGAATAACAGCCTCTGCGGACTATGCCCTTTCCTTAGCCCAAGTCGGAAGAAGGGAGAACTTGATGGATCCTTCATTTCCTTTCCCAAGGCATCTGGCAGCAGGAAGCATGTGCTGTGCCAGCTACAGACCCGTCACGGTTTGCTCCCTTCCCAGAGCAGCAAGCAGACAGGTCTGTCCCAGCGGTAGCTCAGCAGTGGGTGGCTCCTTTCCTGGGGCTTGAAGCACCGTGGTCTGATCTTGCTCTCTGTGAGCAGAGCTGATACAATCAATGGGGCTAATCATGGGGAAAGGTATCGTTCAGCATGAGCAAAGCTGGCAGCCTCTGCTCTGACATATGGAACATGCTCTTCTAGCTGATTGAAGCCTCTTCAATGCAGCCTACACTTATCCCTCCTCCCACTCCAGAATCTGCCATCCGTGTGCTTATGAAGTAGCTCCTTACCACTGGCAAGGTCTGACACCTTCCAACTCAAAGTTAACAAGCTATATCTCTTCTATCTTTAGCCATTTAAAATTTAAACAACCCATCCAAATTGGGAGTTTAGCCATCTTCTACAGCCACTACAAAGAAAGCTCTCCACCCAGAGGTGAATTTTTACTACCTCAAATGATTACTTGAGGGTGGTACACCATCCACCTCTCACACTGGCCTATGAACTTGCCCCAACAACTAGTGAGGAGCTGACTTTAGTTTTTTTGGAGGATAAAGATAGGGGATGCCCTGTTCAGGGTCTTACTCTGACATTTTAGACCAGTGAAGTCAATGAGTAAAGCACCAAGGAGATCAGGATTGGTATCCTCTGCAACTAGAGGTGTAACACCTTGGGCTGCATGGCAAGGAAGACAATGGGCTCAGGTTGCTAACATGGTATTCCACCAACAAGAAAAGCTGCCGTAACAGAGGGGAGCTGAGCTGCTCCAGGGTAGGGGTAACTGGGGCTGTCCTTGCCCCCACGGAGTGGAACATTAATGGAACAAATTTCAAACAGAGGATATCGCAGTGGAGCTCAAGATGTACAAATGCAAATGGTACAAGAGGCATGTCTTCATCAGTTCACCCTTGAAGACTCCCCTAAGGACTATAGAGGGAACTTTACTAGAAAATCTACCAAAAATTCAAGGCCTGGGGGTGGGTTGGCAGGTCTGGGGTTTTTGTTATTATATACATAGCGCAAAAATGTGCTTGACTAATCTAAACCTTGTGTTGCTTTCTTATACTGCTAGAGCAATTATAGCTGACAAAAAAAAACCACATCACCCAATATGGAAATACTTTTTTTTTCATGTTTGACATTTTTACATTTTTACTGACAGGGCAAAGCCTATGATTTAATCGGTCTCCATTTCCCATAACTGCTGAGAAGGGACTGGCCCCTCCTCCACATTTCTCAAAGGGCTGATGATTAGAAAGAAGGCCGTGCAAAACTCAAAGGAGTTAACTCCATCTATCATGTAGCACTGTTGAACTAGGAAAAAAACAGAAAGAAAAAAGAAAAGAAATACTTTCTCCCAAAGGTCTTTGTGTGTGCACTGCAGTGTACATAGTGACTGTGAGTCTCTGTGGCAGAAATGAGATCATTTTGAAGATACAAGGTATTTTTGCCACTCATTCAGGAAAATGAGAAGCTTTTCTGTATTTCTTTTACTGAAGCACATTCCTTCCACATCCTTGTTTTCACTCTTATTACTCTTTTTGGTAGCAATGCCACAGCCTACTGTGAAGAAAGAAAGAAGAAAGAAGAAAACCAGGAGGCTCCAGCTCTGCTCTTGTCAAAGGTGATGGACCCACCTCAGTGTATCAAGAAAATTCCCTTCAGTATGGACCAAACAGACAAAAAGTACTGGCATCCCAGCCTAGGAAAAGACAAGTGGCAGCTGTTTCCTCCAGAGAAGGTGTAGAGATGCAGCTGCAAGCAAGAAAGACCAAATAATCAGGTGGTCACAGAGACAATAGAAACTGGAAGCTGAGCGTAAATTATGCCATCGGTGATGATCAAGGGTTTTGGAGTTTGGAAAGAATTAAAAACTATCCTGGAGGAGAAACTGATCTTCTCAAACTGGTAAGAGTATAATTAACTTTTCCTTTCAGCACTCCCACCCACATGCCGGCACCGTCCCCTCATGCTGCTGTGACGACTCATGGGAACAGGAGGGTGCCACAGGTGACCAGAAGAGATCTCACCCTGTGGAAATGTGGCATAAAAGTGCTCTGAGGATCTGGGGATGGCCAGAAGTAAGATACTGACTTGCTCTACAAGCAGAAACGTCAGTTGTTGTAAGTGCTGTTAACAGATAAGACTGTGCTTTCAGTGGCTTATCCCTTTGCCACATTACTAAGTTCAAGTATTACCTGTGCAAGACCTTTGGCCACAGTGGAGAGGGATATCCTGGGGTTTAACTGTTAGTTTGTTTTTTTCCTAGACGTTAGCAAAAATAGTTTAGCTGATTTTAAGAATAAAGAGGCAGAAAGCCAGGTTGTCTTGACCATTACTGAAAAAAGTTTCTACATGGTTATTTTTGAGCTGATATTTTCAAGGAATCCATACTTACTAAGTTCCAAAACCTCACAGCCCTCACCTGGGACCCGTCTGTTCATGCACAGACACAGTGGAGAAGAAGGTCCCCCTCAGGTCTCACCAGGAAAACAGAAATGAACCCCAACTTTTCCTGTGGCTGCCTCTGCTGACCAGCCTGAGCCAGACTGAGGGCAACCAAAGGCTCTTTCTCGGGTGCAGCTGGGGTGGTCTGGATGCCACTCCAGCACAGGGAAGGAAAAGGGAACTAGTGCTCAGGAGACCTAGAAAGAGGCAGCATGACTGAACCAGACAAGAAAAAAGACTGTGACAAGTAGACAGAGTTGGATATGGGGACAGAGTGAGGAATAAGGAAAGGAGATCAGAGCTTACCGTGAAGGAGAAACTGGACTGGGACAAGCAGCCAGGATTTGTTGTGGGAGAAGAAGAGTTGAGAGTCGGTATTGAATTGGGACATCAAGTCTTGAGAGAGACTCTAGGAGTGGGTGAGCAAGAAGAGAGAGGCTAGGAGAGAGCTCTGAGAAGGGAAACTGCAACTGTAATTCACCAACAGAGTACAGCATGTTTCACAGAGGATTTTTTCTTATCTCATTTTACAGATGAGGAAACTAGATCATATGGACATTAGGTGACTTCTCCAAAGATATGCAGGTAATTATGAAGTTAAATATCATTCCTTCACATTTCTACTTAGACACAGTGAGAGTGGGGCTTGACATGAGACCACTCTTATTTTTGAGATGGGACCAATTGTCTCTCATATCTTCACAATGAGGTGTAGGAACCTTGAGTTTTTCTCAGAGCTATCCTGATGACCAGTAAGCAGCATGGGTCACTGCCTCCACCTCCTTGGAGTCCTGTTGCCTGTGGTTTTCAGGACGACGTGTGATGCACCAAGCAACTCACTAAAGCACTGCATTGTGGGAAACCCAGTCGAGCCCCAGAACGTGCCCTGTCAGAGGGAAGTAAGGCATGAGGTTTTCTCATTCAATACTGTCTGCTTACAGCTCAGAGGTTTCAGGTTTTGCTGCAAAGATGAAATTCACCAAGGCAAAAAAGAAAAAAAAAAAAAAAACAAAAAAAAACAAACAAACAAACACAAAAAAAAAAAAAAAAACCAGAAAGAAAAAGATTCTGGTAGTCTGCGATATTAAGGGTCCTGAAGAAGAGAGCAAGAAAAGGAACTACCTACCTGCAATTGTACTTTCCTACCTTGCACAACTTTATTTATACAAGTGGGTCTAGCTCATGTGGCTTGTTCAGACAGCTCCAGTGGGACTTATTTAGTAAAAAGGACAGTACAGGAAAGGCTTTGTAAACTCTGGGAGAAACCCAAATTCCTGTGTAAAGAGCCTTTAGAATCTTTCAATAGCTTTCCAGTGACTTGCCCTGTTCATTGTGGGTTTCTAAAAACATACTAACAAGTAGACAATAGCTTAGCAGCGATCAGACTAATAAAAAAATTATTATTATTATTATTATCATCATCATCATCATCACCACCACCACCATTATGATCATCATCACATTATTACTGCACCAGATTTACCAACAGAGAAGGAAGGGTAATTCCTCTTTGTAAATTATCAACTGCTGCTGAAAGTGCAATACTGCCTCACAGAAACCTCCAGACATTTCCCTCCGCTTTCATTATCACATGCTAAACACATTACGATCCACCATGCACCTCCACAATTTCGAGCTTATGTTGTGACTTCTGCTATTCTACAAACTTCAGAAATAAATGGAGATATGCATGCATTTTGACAATAATATTCCATGCCCCCATTTAAGAAGGAGGAGAATGCATAGGTATCGTTAAATACTAGGAATTTTCTCATAAAAGTGTGGAATAAAGTGGGTAGGTGCCTCGTGAGACTGCAATCAAGTTAAAATTACTTGTGATTCAAATTGAAAGTAAAAGGCACTGATGCACTCATTACTTGCAATTAAAGTGCACATCAAAGGGGAGTTAGTATTATTAAGCAAAACTGAAAGTGTTGCAGATAGAACACTTATTCTGCTAATCCTCTAGTTAGACATTCTCATTTCTTCCCCTACAATGTGCAGGGCTTCCCCTCTGCTGCATCAAACTTTCAGAATAAAAATCATTATTTCTAAACTAATTTCATTACAGTAAAAATAAGCTGAACAGAGAGTAAGACCCTGTGAAAACTGTTCTAAGAGCATTGGTAAAGTACTGGACAGAGAATTCTGAAACAAGTGCAGTTCCTAGGTCCTCTGTAGGTTTCCTGTGTGTCTGATCAAGTCATTCAGTGCATCTGTGCTTCAATTCCCAAACGTCAAGGGCAGGGGGATACCGCAACATTCCCACACTCAGCTTGACGGGACTGTGTCGAGTATAGACTTTGGAGGTTGGACTTGAGATTTCACTTCTGCTTGGTCTCTGATCTTTGTCACCAAGCTGTTCATTTGTCTCATTCAGTGCCAAGGGAGGCTCATCTGGGCACAGGGAACCCTCTGCCCCTCGACAGGCTACTCCGCATACAGAGTGCAGTTGTTCTCTACTTGCATGCTCCCTGGAGCACTGGATTTACAGCACGTGTGCAGAATGAATTCATGGCAAAAGTACCATGACTTTCCCTTGTGACAGTGGGCCCCAGAAAGCAAAGACTGGTGATTCCTAAGGCTGGAACAAAAGCACATGAAAGAAGAAAGCTCAAGAATTAGGGCACACAGCAGGGTTATGGGGCAGTCTTTTTCTTTAGTATTGTGTATTTTTACATTAAATCATAAAATTAATCATCATAGGAATACAGGAATGGTCTTGGGAAGTAAGATCTGTAGAACAATCTTTGGACTAATGTAGCTTGTGACAGCCTAGCAGGTAGAACATTAGGTCAAACTAAGGAGACTTGACCCTTTAAAGATAATGCTGACCCTGATCCTTCTTTGTAAGATGCTTTTTAATTAGGCTATATATGAACATTTCACATTGCTTGCCTTCCTGAGCTTGCACCTCTTCCAATCATTCTGCTGATCTTCCCAGCATATATTTGTGCTTGTGTCTCATCCAGGCTAGGGAGATATAGCTTGCTAAAAATTTCCTCTCAAATCCCCTTCCTTTTATACAGTGAGAGAAAAACAAGAGAACCAGAACACAGCATGCAACTGTAGCTTCCAAGTTTAAGACCACATTATCAAGAATATATCTACATTCACATTAGATTCACAAGAAAGAAGCCTGCCAAGTCTGCGTTGTTTGAAGCTATGAGAAAAGGAGAAGTAAAAAGACATGCAATAAAGCTACCTGGTCAGAGAAGAAATAACAGTTACATACAGGAAAGCACAGAGCATGAGCAATGGATTTTTGCTATCACTTGTCAAAAAAGCAAGAGAGAAGTTTTTTGAGAGTAGCTAATATCAGCAGTAGGGGAATTTCCCCACCAATGGGAAAACCGCAGCAAAATTTCACAAGGAAAGGGTGCGTGAGAAACAAGTTCTGATGTTCAGCACCACCTCACCACACCTTAAATCCCTCTCGTGGAAGAATGCCTCGTGCCATGCAATGCTTTACCATCATGAGGTCTCATGCAACTGACAGGAATATCTACACAACTCTGAGGGGCTTCCAACCATACAACTGCTTGTGGGCTGCCAAGATCCTGCTCCATACTCCCTCATAGCCCTGCAGACTTGTCCCAGCTCCAGCCAGGGGAACTCACATTTACCTCCGGACCTGCATACCAAGTTGGAGAGATACAGATCTGATGGGTGGACAGTTCGGTGGACAAGGAACTGGCTGGATGGTCGCATCCAGAGGGTGGTGGTCAATGGCTCGATGTCCAGATGGAGAGGAGTGACAAGTGGTGTCCCTCAGGGATCCATACTGGGACTGGTGCTGTTCAACATCTTCATCAATGACATAGACAGTGGGATCAAGTGCCCCCTCAGCAAGTTTGCTGACCACACTAAGCTGAGTGGTGCGGTCGATGTGCCAGAGGGACGGGATGCCATCCAGAGGGAGCTGGACGAGCTAGAGAGGTGGGCCTGAGCAAACCTCATGAAGTTCAACAAGGCCAAGTGCAAGGTCCTACACTTGGGTCAGGACAACCCTCGTTATCAATACAGGCTGAGGGACGATGTGATAGAGAGCAGCCCTGCAGTAAAGGACTTGGGGGTACTCATGGATGAAAAGCTGGACATGAGCCAACAATGCACACTTGCAGCCCAGAAGGCCAATCGCATCCTGGGCTGCATCAAAAGAACCGTGGCCAGCAGATCCAGAGAGGTGATTCTCCCCCTCTACTCTGCTCTCGTGAGACCCCACCTGGAGTACTGCGTCCAGCTCTGGAGCCCTCAGCACAAGAAGGACATGGAGCTGTTGGAGCAGGTCCAGAGGAAGGCCACGAAGATCATCTTAGGGTTGGAGCACCTCTCCTATGAAGACAGGCTGAGAGAGCTGGGGTTGTTCAGCCTGGAGAAGAGAAGGCTCCAGGGAGACCTTATAGCAGCCTTCCAGTACCTGAAGGGGGCCTACAGGAAGGATGGGGAGGGGCTGTTTGCAAGGGCATGTAGTGATAGGATGACGGCTAATGGCTTTAAACTAGAGCAGGGTAGGTTTAGATCAGACATTAAGAAGAAGTTCTTTACAATGAGGGTGGTGAAACACTGGAACAGGTTGCCCAGAGAAGTGGTGGAGGCCCCATGCCTGGAGACGTTCAAGGCCAGGCTTGATGAGGATCTGAGCACCCTGATCTAGTTGAAGAAGTCCCTGCTTACTGCAGGTAAACCTTTAAAGGTCCCTTCCAACCTAACAGATTCTATGATTCTATGATTCTATTCTATGATTCTATTCTTTGTAATGCCTGGCAACCCACCATCTTTCTCCATGAGTGAGTAATATGGGAACCATACTAGTAACCTAATTCAGGCATTCAAAGAAGGAAGTCAGTTCCTTAAGCCTTTTAGAAAGTGTCACCTAATAATAAATGTGACATTGCTTTGATTTCAGGGGCACATCACAACCCGGTTGGGACAGAGCAGCCATACTAGGCTCCTCGGGACAGAGGAACCCAGGCACCAGGCTGTTGGTCAGGATGAGGCTGCTTCTCCATCCATTGCATGGGCATCACTGGCTTTATGACCTCCAGGAGGAGATGGCTGTGGGTGCCAGGGACAGATCTGCAGAATGGTTACATCAGGGCACTGTGTACCCGGAAGTAAACCCAACAGGAAGGATATGCTCTTGCAGGATACATTTATCATATTACTTGAAGTTTTAGAGGCTAAATTAGGTGAAAGGCAGCACTTTCACTCAAATATCCCTCCAAGACCAGGGACTTCACAGAAGAGTGGTGCAAGCACAGAAGGGTTTCAGTGCAGCTAGAGAAGTGCCACTGGTGACAGATGCAATGTAAGTGAGTACAGAGCAAAGCTCTTTCAGTTCATTAAAATGTAAGGCTTAGAGCCTGGAAGAGGGGAGGTTGGAACCAGCCCTATGGAAAACTCCTGTGGAATTTAATAGAAAAAAATATTAGATTTTGAAAGCTTAATGGGAATATTCCTTCCCCTGAAAAGGTTTTGGGGTTTTTGCACTGGTTTCCTTGAAATCTGTCCTCACACATTTCTGTGGACCCTCCTGGATTCATACCTATTACATTTCACTAGTCTTTTCCATGCAGACATGCAAACTGAAACCACAGAAAATATTTTCATGCACCCTCCACCCTCCAGAGCAAACCCACCACATTCACCCCGACTCAAGTGAGGTGTGACGTGGCAGCTTCCTCAGAGGTGCCAGCCAGCTGCAGCAGGCAGAGAGCAGCAGAACCTGAGTGGAGGGAAATAAAGCCAGCTTTTAGGTAAAAATCCTGTGCTCACTGCTTTTTTCCTTCTTTCTTTTGCAGCCAAGATGTACAGTGCTAAATCAATAGACTCACAAATCTGAGGAAGTTTATAAGCCACTCTTAGTAGAGACCAGTGACAATCCTAAATATGAGGTGTCCGCAAGCTAGCAAATCCTGCTCTGGTGAACATGAACACACCTCCTATTGACACCAGATCGAGCTGTTCCCAACTACAGTAATGCTGAATATGGCCCCATTATTGACTTTTCTTTATTGTTGGACATTGTTAAAAAAAAAAAAGACACTGGAAAAATGTGCATTCTATCAAGTGTTGTGAAACTGCGTGGGTTGGAGAAGGCTCAGTTTTTAATAAAGGAAACATTCATTGCATCCCATTTCAAGGACTTCTGTTAGATAGAAAGGAGGAGGCAAGCAGGAAGCTGAAGCCTTTCTCCTGCTAATTCTCCCTTTGCTATCAAACAATAACATTTTTAATGAAAAAAGAGAAGAAAAAAAAGGAGGGGAGGAGTAGGAAATCCCTTTTCTTTTTTCTTCATTCTTCATGGCTGTGTACGTGTAACCGTGGAGGCTGGGGAGGTTTCCTTACCTTTGCCAAGGTCAGATCCTGGCATCACATATAGTGTGAGAGTGCTGCATGCTCAGCTGGCCCTGTGGGTATCCTGACCATGTCCCATTCACAGGAAAAGATGACAGACTAGCCTTTTTCCAGCTACTCTCAGGTTAATTTTTGGAAGGTTCCTATGGAATGTAAAAAAAAAAAAAAAAAAGGTAGTATTTTAGAGACAGATTTAAACCAACCTTAAAATTCAGCATATGCTCCTATAGTCACGTCCAGGCATACCTACAATCTTCAGTCCTTTTGCATTTTCAAAGGCATTTTCCACCAGGACAGTACTGGCCTCCAGAGTTTTAGGTATAGTTCATTCTTCCCAGTTTCCCTCTGTTCTGCTTCCTCCTTATTGTTTTCATCTGCTAGTACATCCCTGCCTGATTTGTCATAATTTCATGTTGACATACTGTAGTAAGACAATTGCAGCTGCTCTCTCTGAAGAATGCAAACAGGGATCTGTCATCTCCTCTCCCTTCCTCTCCCTCCCCCTCCCGGCAGGGATGGATTTCACCGGGAATGAAGGAACCATTGCCACCGAGAAGTGGCTGCAGTCTGCCCGTGCAGAGGGCTGGCAGACGAGCCCTTGTCACTCAGATCTTTGTTTGGCAACTGCAGTTTATGCTCAGGCTGCTAAACGCTCACCCATCCAAGTGTGTGTATGTTTATGTAGTCAACTCTGAGATGCAAACAGCATTCCTCTTATCATACGGAGAGAGGATATGAGCTCATTCATAAAGAATTCCAGCTCTGGGGTGCCCCACTCACTTAATCCAAGCATCCCCTGCATGCCCCTTCTTCTGAGAGGGTGGAAGAAAAGAAAAGCACAGTGCTATTGGCTTTTAATAAGTGGGATAATATATTTCAGAAAGGAGCTCAGACAGGAGAGGAAATGAACTTGGCTAGACAGTCACTTACAATAAAAAAGGGGGGGGAAGAAATTTGCAAAACTCATTCCATTATTTCATGTAAATACACTTGGCTGGATTAAGACAGGCTGATATAATCATAAGATGCTGAATAAGACTAAAGGCCGTCTCTCCCCTTTAGACAGATTTAGCAATGCAGTACCGTTTATTAGTCTACTTGATAAAGAAAAAAACAGATTATTGGCTTGGCAATTGCTGACTGTCAAAATAAACAAAGCTCTAAATGTTGTACTAAGCCTTTGATCCTGGAAAAAGGCCCCAGGACTGGTACAGCACCCAAATAGGCTCGCTGGGGCTCCACCTGGGCTGAGGGATCAGCTTGTGTGGTACACTTTGCAGGTCTGGGCTTAAAAGGGGAGCGATGAGCAATTCATGTTGTAGGCACGTGACTCGGCATACACACAAATAGGAGTGTAACTGGGACACAGCGGTGCATCAGAAAAGTTTTCTGCTAGGGGCTTTGATTGAACACATAACCCCCAAGTGGTGAAGTAATTAGTAAATGAGATTTAGGTGGGAGAAGAGCAAGGAATAACCAGGGAAGACCTGTTGCCTCTCAATGTGGTGTTGCTGTTTGGGTCTCCTTAAAACAGAGGATGTTAAAAAGCTGTGACTGGTTCAGAAAGGAGCTGCAATGCTCCTGAATACCTGGAATGAGACCAGAGCTGGCTCTCCCCATAGGCAAAGCAGGCAGTCACCACCTAAGTGAGCAGACAACCACAGGCAGCACAAGGTCTGCTCTGTCTGTGCCAGGCTGGCTGCTGCCACTGCCACTGCCACTGAGGGAGAAGGCAGGGCATGTGGAACAGGCATGAGAGTGCCAGGAGGTGCGTCTCAGCCTTACGGTACCCAAAGGGCGCCTACAGGAGAAATGGGGAGGGACTCTTTATGAGGGAGTGTAGCGACAGAAAGAGGGGTAACAGTTTTAAACTGAAAGAGGGAAAATGTAGATTAGATATTAGGAAGAAATTCTTTACTCTGAGGGTGGTGAGGCACTGGAACAGGCTTCCCAGAAGTTGTGGATGTCCCATGCCTGGAAGCGTTCAAGGCCAGGCTGGATGGGGCTTTGAGCAGTCTGGTCTAGTGGGAGGTGTTCCTGCCTGTGGCAGGGGCATTGGAACCATATGATCTTTAAGGTCCCTTCCAACCCAAACCATTCTATGATTCTATGATCTCTCCTGCTTTCTGCCCCAGCTTCAACCTTTTTCCCTAGTCTTGCCCTTCCCTGGACAAAAATGTCCACCACCCCCAGCAAGATGAGAAAGCTCAGGTTTGCCTGCAGTACCAGGGTGCCTTGAGCAAGCCCTTGCAAAACACTTGAATGACTTCAGTCTGTTTATTTTATCCAAGAAGATGTGCCCAGGCAAAGGCTTCTAAGTGTTTGCACAGACCACAGAGTTCTCACCTAGCAAGTGAAAAGCCTAAAAAGATGTCAGATAGCAAGATGACATCTGAAAAGAGATACGTTTAGGTTAGAGGTAAAATGCCCACTTTAAGGAGAGTTATTCACTGGAACAACTCACCCAGGCATGAGGGGGGTGCAACATAACAAGATATCTTTGGATCACAATGACTGACTTTCCCTCCAAGCACAGTCAAGTTCAGCCTCTGGATATGGGGACTGGACACAGGAACTGCTGGACAAGGTGTCTTTTTCAGTGTGATCAAGTTGCTCAGTCAAGATAATTTCAACAGTCTTCCAGCTATAGTTCCAGAGAGGCTCAGAGCAGCCCCAGTGAAGTTAGGATACAATCTCAAAGTCCCTGGGAATCCAAACAGAAATTGCAGAGAGTAGAAAAAAGGAGCGATCTGCAGATGAGTACACTGGAAGCTGAAGGAGGATATTATCTCAAAAGGGATACTAACATCACTCAGTTCTGCAGTGCTGATACAGGCACAGAGCAGGTCCTGGGTCCTGCACCCAGGACCACGTACACCCTGGTCTGTGCTTCTCAGCCCACTCTGCAAGGGGTTAGAAACAGCTCTCTTTCCAGACACTACCTCACTCCACCATCAGTCCCACCACCACTCCCTAAACACCAGTACTCAGGTGAGCTATATCTTCTGCACTCCTAGCAAAGGTGCCGTGCTAGGAGTTATACTGTCACCTTCAAAGGCTTGCTCAAGATCACACAAGAAGACTATGTGAGTGCAAAATACAGAAATAACCTTCTGAGTCTTAAGCTAGTATCTAACCTGTGAGGCACATTTTTCCATTGGGCATTTTTTCATAAAACCATACGTGAAATATTCCCATCTTGCTCCTGCACGAGTCAATGGGGAGTCTGTAATAACTGTCAGCATGAACAGGATCATCCATGTACAGCACTGAGTTAAAATGTTAGAAATAGAGCGAGCTACACATTACAGTGAAGGCAATTTTGCCAATGTGTTGGAATTATCATGACTTCATGGTTCTCTTCTGTTTAAATTTCCATCTCCTGAAGATATGTGGTGACTTACTTAGGCAACTCACTGGTATTCTTTAAGTGAATCTTCAGTGCTTGCTGTTGATGAGAAAGCTTAAAAATGTAACAGGAGATGAATGAAAACTGAAAAATGTGAACAGAACTTGAACTACTTTCTAAATCTCATTTTTCAGCCACTCCCGTAAATACTTGCAGCCTGAACTTTTGGCACTGGCAATATTTCTTATGCTTATGCTTTAAAGTGTGGGGTGCAAATTATAGTCTTTCAAAATTAATGGGAATTTACTATCACAAAAATGCAAACACCTTTTTCAAGACTTGTAATTTTGTAGGTGGTTTATAATTTTCAAAAATTATTTTTAAAATATTTTCTTTTAAATCTTGTGATGTGACTGAGCTGGGCCCATTTTTTACTAATGTTTTCTACCACATGAAAACTGATAAAAACTATTATAAAAGAATTTGAAGGGAAAATATAAATTGAAAATGAAGTTTCTTTCAAAATTTTTATCATATTTATTAATTTCTCAATTCAGCTAGTAATTTTGGATATTATTTTCAGAACCTAATCTTGAATTAATCTAAAGGAGCCTCATTGTCAGAAGAATTCCGTTTCAGCTGTGAACATCTAGTCCCTCCAAGGTATCACATTATGAACAGCTGGAAGCAAAGCACAGAAGTTCACCAGTCCGTTTAAAAACTCTTGTCCATAATGAATTGCTGTATTTATACTCTTTAAAGTGCAGATGGTTGAATATATTCATGCTATATTGTTTTTTCAACATATGTAGCTCCTTCAAATTCAAGCTAGACTTGCCTCTAGCAGGACACCACACATCTGGGGACACCTTTGACGATGTTGTAACTCAACTCTCAGCCAGAAAATGCATGTGGTAGTAGATACCTTTTCCTGAAAATATCTCTGTCAATATTTGTGAAGTACTCAAGGGACAAGGATGGCGAGTGTGACAGACAATCACAGGAAGGTGGTAATCACTGTCTCCTCACTGCAGGGTTCAAAAGTAGATGATGGGGTACAGGGCTGGACACTGATCCTGATGATAAAGCAAACCCTGTATATCTGCCTACTGAGCAAGCACGGTGGGATGGAGCTGGATGTTCATTTGTTCAGTCCCTGAGACTGCCTGCATTTAGGCAGAATGATATTGTTTTTCCCATAACACATGTGGGGTATAGCTAGCTGGGAAGAGGTACTTCCCTGTTAAAAAAAAAAAATGACAAAAAGTTTTCTCATTTTCACTGAAAAAAAAGTCACTTTGAGTTTTCTCATGTTCTTTTTTTTTTTTTTTTT
>VYZM01020631.1:280030-294870 GCA_013398915.1 Dromas ardeola
TTTTTTAAAAAAAAAAAAGGACTCACTCAAACAAATATCCTCTTCAGTTTGGGAGGAAAACCCCATAAGCTTTCTAGAAACAGATTTTGCATCCAAACTTCTACAGAATTCATAAGCTGCTCTGTCAAATATATTCTGGAAGAAAATTTTCCACTGTTTCCTTAATTAGCACACATATGTACACAAAACTGTATGCATATTTCTTCCTATTTCTATCCTGTTTTCTTGTAAAGGTCTAAAAGGCTCACATCAGCTTCTGTTAAATGAGGAAAAAGAGCACTGCATCCATTTTACAGATGTGCAGTGAGATTAATCAGATTTACTCAAGGACACACAAGAAGTCTGTGCAACAACTGGGAAGAAAACCCCAAGTCCTAGTCACGTGCTTTAGCCACAGAATTATCCTTACTCTTGGAAAAGCAGAGGGGTGCTTTTGTGGAAAACAATGAGTTGTAAAGCCTGAGCAAAATAAACTCTCCCAGGCTTTTTCTTAAGCAGGGCTGGAGAAAGAATTTGTCATAGAGGGGTTGCTTGTAAGGGTGTTTAAATGTGGATTTTGGTCCCATTTGTAGTCTGGTTTGCTTTAATAAATAAATATGTACATGTGTTTAGGTGGGCTTGAATAAACCTCCATCAGTTAAAGACGGAGGTCACAAAACCACTGGTGTAGAGAAGAGCTCAGCATCCCCCCGCTCGCATGCGACTCCACGCCCATGCAACCCCACTGACGTCATAAATGCTAAATTCTTTCATCGTTGTTTGAAACAAGACCTCCATTATAAGCCCAATTTTGACTCTCCCTCTAGACGAAAAATAATCAGCCTGAACTTTTGCAGGCATGATATTATCCCCGGGTAGAATGTCCTTTTTGGGAAACTTGAGGCTGACTGAACAAAGTTTTCAAGAGATTTTCGGTGAGGGAAGCAGCGGGAATAACAAGGAAGTATACAAAAATGAGCTGCTTTTATATTTTCCTAGCTTACCGTTTAGGAAAAAACTTTTAGTCAGGAATAACCGGGGGGAATAAGGCAGGTTTTCTATATGGTGTCATGAATTGCATACACTGCAGCGATATCTGTAAACTCTAACTGACCGAGCAACCCCAGAGCAGCCCATGTCAGGACCAGTGATGCAAGGTGGAAAGTGGCTCTGAAGGAGCTAGAACAATCTGTGCAAACTTTGTCTCATTGAATAATTCAGGTGGGGAGGGACCTCTGGACTTCCCTAGTACAAGTCTTGATCAGAGCAGGGCTAATTCCAAAGCTAGATGAGGTCTCACAGGATCTTTTCCAGTCAAGCTCAGACAACGTCCAAGGATGGGTATCTCTCAGTTTCCCTGGGCTCCTGCTCCTGTGCTGCAGCACTCTCACAGGGAAGAATTTTTTCAAATAAAAATATCAGAATTTTTCTTGTTGCAACATGTGTCTGTTGCCTCTGGTCCTTTCTCTGTACACTTCTGAGAAGAATCTGGTTCTGCCTTTTCTATAACTCCCCTTTAGCCAGTGGAAGACTGTACCTAGATTCGTCTGAATTTTCTTCAGGCTGAACAAACCCAGTGCTCTCAGCCTTCCCTCATACACCACATGCTCCAGCCCCTGACCACCCTAGAGGCCTTTTGCAGGACTTGCACGAGTTTGACAAAGTTGTGCTTGCTCTTCTTCCAGAAGGAACACCTGCAACAGTGGCACCTGATGCATTTATTGGCTCAACCTACCTCAAGCTAGCCTGGTCTGGCCAAGCTGGCTGCAACTATGGCTTCAGATGTGGTGCACAAAGAGAGAGGCAAAAGGGAGAGGAGAAAGGCTGTTGCCAGCTCAATGCCTTGGCCTAAAGGTATAGAAGTAAACAAACAGACGTGGATCTACAAGGAGAGTTCTTCCTGGAGGTTCCACAGAAAGGATGCTCTTTTGCTTCATGCCTGGTGTGGTCCATCCCTATTTCCTTCACAGGCCTCTCTTTCTACAGCCACCTCCAGTTTCCCAACTGCAGAGATACACATTACTGTTTCAAGCATGGGCGGTATCAGAAGCACACGCTCAAGGAGTTTTCCAAGTGGTGGTCACAGCTTTCTAGCTTGTTCAACTCATCATTGTCCACTTGTCCACACTGCACATTGTCCAGCGACGTCAGTGTCGCTGCAGACAGATTTTCCTCTGCATCTGCACAGAAAAAGCGTGTGAGGGACAACCGGGGCAGCACAACTGAAGTAGGCAGCTGCATGGCTCTGAGAACTGGCTTTTTCTACACCAGAGGAATGGACTGTCGTTTTTGAAGGCAAAGCTATGCCTGACAACAGCTCAGTGACACCACAGTTATCTACAATGTACTGCATTAAACTTCCCTTCATCCAGCCTAGGGCGAGTCCTGGGGACTAAAACTGGCTGAGTTGTTCAGTTCCTCCTTGCAGTAGCAAGGTCAAAGGGAAAAGAGGCATGATCAAGATGTTCATGGACAACAGTCAAGCCTTCCTGATAGAATAGCTTTCTGGGGTCATTCATACAGGGGATAGCTGAAATAATAGCTAACTCCAGGGGAGCTGCCTGCTCCTGGATCTTAAGAACACAAAGAATTTAATGTCTTTATGTAGCCCTATTTTTCCTGTATAATACCAGCTGTAGGCTCTGACTATAGGTGAGGTCTAGGGCTTTGATATCTCCTAGAATCCTCTCCTTTTCTTAAATAATTCAAGTAAATGGTATTAACACAAGGTTTTTTTGCATAGAAATCAAATCCTAAGTATGTCTGGTATGTCATAGAGATAATCAGAGCAATACTGAAGCAGCGTATGACAAATTTTGTGTTTGATGCATCTTTGTCTAACTTTATAGCACTTTTGCTGTCTAATCTGTCCTCCACAAAACCTCTACCTAATCTCTGTGTGGCTTCATAGTGTCATCTTTGGGAAAAAAACAAAACAAAACAAAACAAAACAAAACAAAAACAAAAACCACAAAAACAACTTGTAAGGGGGATGTTTTTCTGTTTTCTTCAAAAATAAGATACCCACACACCCTAAATTCTACGGTAGTCAGAATTGCAGAACCAGCAAGAGGGAGTCCAAGCCCAGTGGCCGACTGAAGACCTGGTATGCTGAGGCAAATAATGAGAGAAATTGGAGCTTCCTAAAAATAGGGAATTCTCAGATCACAACAGAGCATATATCATTTTATCTATCCCCAGAATATCCACTGACACTAGGCTTTTAAAAACACAACTTCATTCTAATAGGAAATCAATTTTGCTACAACTTTCAGATATACACCAGTTGTAATGTTTTTCTCCTTCTGAGGCTTATGCACTTGGAGCCCTGGTAAGTAAGGAAACTTGGCTTTCCAAGCAATAGGTACTCTAAAAGCTCTGTAGTCTTTGCAAACTTTTTAAAAACTTTTTTTTTTTAAACTTTGTTTTTAATAAACAGAAACCTTACTGACATAACCTTAAAGACTTATCAGCACTTGTACAAAGCAAATCCATACATTAGCTGCATGTCTTCAACATCCATGAGTAATGAGGCATCTCCCGCCCTGCAATAAGATTTTGATGCCAGACACAACTGTCATGTATTTTCTCCCTCTCATATATGGATGTGTGTGAGAAAACCCCACCTTCATATATGGTATGTCTTTCTATCGACATTTTCACATGAGAGAGGGAGGCTGAGGTAATCTTATTATCACCAAAACATTGTAAAAACAGCAGAGCATTGGAGAACTTTAATCCTTTTCTAAATTATGGACTGAGAACATTACAATCGTGCTGAGCACAAAGGCAGGGCTGTAACTTGACAGGCTTGTATAATTTACAGCCGCCATAGTAAAAGAGGTGTTTTTATTAAATGACCGCCTGAATTTCTACAGCCACTTCAGACTCTGATGATACTGGGGAGGCTTGCATTCTGCTGCCATCATTCAAATCCTTCCCTTTCACCACATGAATATGGCTGGGATTCCAGTTCAAAACCCATATACAGTTATTTATCTATTACTGCTTGTCAATTCAGAGCCGAGGCTATTTATGTTGGTACCTCATTTCACACACCTTAAATAGCTTTTGTTTCTCATTTTATAAAGCTGAGTTTTCTTTATCAAATAGGCATAAAACATTAACTAAACAATAAGGAAAATCCATTCATCACCTAGAAAATGCCCCTTGCAAAGGCCTCTGTTTTATGTTCATGTATTCAAATTTCTGTTTGAACTAAAATAACATGAGACAAATAAAGAACTGAAGCTTTTTTGCTGACTGAATACTCATTTGCCACAGGTACCTAACATTATTTTTCCCTTCTGTATTGTACGGAAAAAGAATAGCATTTGTACAGTGAAGATGGCAAAAATACTTTTATCAGCATCCACTAAAGAATATTTTTGTGCTGATAAAATAAGACGAGGCAAATAGGGTGTGTAACTTCAATCTCAACATTACAGTGCATACTCTAGAAGGATGTTTACACTGCTGGAATGAAAACAATTCATATCCAAGCTTTTAACTTAAAATAAGTAATATAAATATTTATTAGACTAGTGTTTTAAGGACTATATTACTAAACTATATCTGTATTATATTGGGAATGACAGCTATTGTTAAAATTGAAATGCTTTCATAGCAGAAAATTAACTGAAATCCATTTAGCCAGCATGGAATTTTGCATTAGTGAGTATACATTTACTGGGCCTAGAAAACTCAGGTCAGAAATTTCAGACAGATAGACCTTATCCTGGAAATGTGTTTTGTCTTAGCTTGACCTCTTTTGTTGATCCCACTGATATTTAGTAGAGAGTCTGCATCCCTCCCTTGTTTAAGGCGGGTCCTAGAGGATGAATTCTGGATATCATTCCACAGTACATTAGCAGCTGCTGAGCTTTAAGCCTGCAAATGTTACCATTGACTCCTGTGCAAGCAAATACTAATTTAAAGTTAACTAAGTGCTCTTTACTGGATGAGAGGCACAGCACTCAAACCCTTGCAACATCAAGCCTTCATGCCTCAGTTGGTCATCCTCAGATCATCATTCCTCACTCTCAGAAAGAAGCTCCTTGCTTTTCTTTATAATCTTTGACTGACATCCCTCTACAGTCTTCAAAATTAATTTTTTAATCTATCTGCCAAGCACTCTGTTGAGACAACTGGAGGTGGAGCATAACATCCCCAACACAAATCCACAAAATCAAGGAAATGCATCTTCAGGCCATCAACTCACATACGACACTCTCTCCTCCCCTCCCATAACTACTAACATGACACATCTCCCATAGTCTGCTGTGGGTAGCTGGGCCATGCTCAGAAAGCCAGTAGTGCGCCATGCCTTGCTTGGCACCATCAATTCATTCCATTACCACCTTCCTAGCTCTTCCAAGACAGCCCCACATGCCCTGCCTGAAACTGCTACTGCCATGTTCACATGTATGCCAGCTCCAGACATGTCAACACTGAGGACAAAATAATAAACCTGACTGGACCCAAATGACTCTAATCCCTAGAACAGAACCCTAGAATTTCTGTTTCCAGGAGAGGCAGGCAAAGACCACAAGCAGAGACTCACCAGTGGGACTCACTCACCTCAGCCCTGTGCAGTGCCTCATCTGAAAAAAATCTATGGCTATTTGGGGATGATAGACGCTGTATCACAGCATCCTTAACTCTGCCCTATTCGATGTGCAAACCTTAAGTAAGTTGCTTTTTTTTCCCTCCAGCTCTTCTACACCCGGTGCAGGGGTATGTTGTACTCAGAAATGCTGGTTGGGAAACAGGTGCTTGAGAAAGAGACATCAAAGTGAGAAAATCATAGAATCATAGAGTGATAGAATCATAGGGTTGGAAGGGACCTCTGGAGATCATCTAGTCCAACCCCCCTGCCAGAGCAGGGTCACCTTAGAGCAGGTTGCACAGGAACATGTCCAGGTGGGTTTTGAATGTCTCCAGAGATGGAGACTTCACCACCTCTCTGGGCAGCCTGTTCCAGTGCTCTGCCACCCTCAAAGTAAAGAAGTTCGTCCTCATGTTTAGGTGGAACTTCCTACACTCAAGTTTGTGCCCATTACCTCTTGTCCTGTTGCCGGGCACCATTGAAAAGAGCCTGGCCCCATCCTCCTGACACCCACCCTTTAAGTATTTGAGGTCCCCCCTCAGACGTCTTTTTTCCAGACTAAACAGACCCAATTCCCTCAGTCTTTCTTCATAAGAGAGGTGTTCCAGTCCCCTAATCATCTTGGTAGCCCTATGCTGCACCCTCTCCAGCAGTTCCCTGTCCTTCTTGAGCTGGGGAGCCCAGAACTGGACACAGTACTCCAGGTGTGGCCTCACCAAGGCAGAGTAGAGGGGGAGGATGACCTCCCTCGACCTGCTGGCCACACTCTTCTTGATGCACCCCAGGATGCCATTGGCCTTCTTGGCCACAAGGGCACATTGCTGGCTCATGGTCATCCTGTTGTCCACCAGGACTCCCAGGTCTCTTTCCACCGAGCTGCTCTCCAGCAGGTCAGCCCCCAACCTGTACTGGTGCAGGGGGTTATTCCTCCCCAGGTGCAGCACCCTACACTTGCCCTTATTGAATTTCATAAGGTTTCTCTCCGCCCAACTCTCCAGCCTGTCCAGGTCTCTCTGTATGGCGGCACAGCCTTCTGGTGTGTCAGCCACCCCCCCCAGCTTTGTGTCATCAGCAAACTTGCTGAGGGTGCTCTCTATCCCCTCATCCAAGTCGTTGATGAATATATTGAAGAGGACTGGGCCCAGTACTGACCCCTGGGGAACACCACTCGTCACTGATCTCCAACTAGACTCTGTGCCCCTAACCACGACCCTCTGAGCTCTGTCTTGCAGCCAGTTTTCTATCCACCTTACTGCCCATTCATCTAACCCACTCTTCCTAAGCTTCCCTATGGGGATGCTGTGGGAGACCGTGTCGAACGCCTTGCTGAAGTCAAGGTAGACCACATCTACCGCTCTCCCCTCATCTATCCATCCAGTCACGCCTTCATACAAGGCTATCAGATTAGTCAGGCATGATTTCCCCTTGGTGAATCCATGCTGAGTACTTCTGATAGCCTTCTTTTCCTCCACATGCCTTGAGATGACGCCCAGAACAAGCTGTTCCATCATCTTTCCAGGGATGGAGGTGGATGGTGGTCCAAAATGAGACATTTTGTTAGAAGGGCCAGAGATAAGAATGGAGAGCACAATCATGAATGAAACAGTGGCAGGAAAGACAAAATGTGCTCCTTTTGCATGGCAGAAGAGAGAAGAATGCCAACTGTTTTATTATTTCCCTGACTTTACAAGTATAAATGAGGTATATTTCATACTTAGAGAAGCCTAATTACCTCCAGTGACATTTTGCATAGCAATTTACATGACTTCTTAACCCCTTAAGAATTGCACGCAGATGGATGGGGATAGAAGAGCTTTGCACTGAAGAACACACCCCCAAGCAGCTCCACATCAATGCTTCTGCATCAGCAGTTTCACAAGCACTAGCAGAAAATCATTGCCGTTGAAATCCAGGGTTCACTGGTTAAAGAGGAGTGTAGTTATGCCTGTCCCAGTCAGCAAGATCTGTGTGCACTCAGCCCCATCAATAACATGAAGGTGGTGTTGCTTAGCTACGCCATGGATAATGGCTGGAAATGGAAGGAAATCTAATTTCAGTTTTAAATCAGCTGTTAAATCAGAGAAACTTAGCACCCAGAATGCTAGCCTTTTTTTATTGACTATGTATTTATATATATGTAGTTCACAAAAAAAAGTCCATATATATATGTATATATGAATTTAAAAACAGAAAGGATTGAATTTCACACAGTGTCTAATTTCAAAGACTTTCTGTAAGAGTCTTAAGAGTATTAAGAGAAGAATAAAAATCTCAAAAAAAAATCCAAACTGCAAAACAAATGTCAAAGGGCATTCAAACTAAGCTTACATGAAATTTCACACCAATTGGCCACCTAGATTAACCAAGGTATTTATACTCCATTTTCACGATACCATTATAGCTTTGGAGTCATTTCAAGCTACCGCTTTCATTTACTTGAACAGAGGGAGTTCCATTTGCTCACAGAAAAGCACACTCCTGATTGCTTTTCCAGGTGGCATCTCAGATATTGTGTCTAGGATCTAAAGGTGTTCCAACTTTCAGTAGACTTTTAGGACTCTTTCTATATTTGAATGCTCTGATGTTTAATAAAAGCTGGAGGCTTTGGTTCACTTACTGTTATTGTCCCACCTGAGCATTTCATGGTGGCTAATGAAGTACAAAGTCTTAAATAAGTCTTTCTACATGAGTTAACTCTTACAGAAGGCATTGTGTTGCAGCTTCTTTGAGAACTTCTCTGTGCTGAGTTTTTAGTAATATTTTCCCCCAATAAAAAAATGGTTCATGCAAAGAAAAGTGGCACGAGTCCCCAGAGTAGCACAAGGACAGCATGTCTACATAGCACTGTGCTTGAGTCAACAGGACAGCGCAGCTTTTGGACCATGATAATCTCCACACGCAATGCTGCTCTGAAGCATGGGGGTGTACGAGTTCCTCTGGGCCCAATGATACCTTTTAGAATATTTTTGGTATAGGACTTAGTACACTGTTAACATGTAAAAGGCAATGTTTGTGGCTTTTTTATTTTCCCACTCTACAATATCTCTTTTCATGGAAGTTTCTGGGCATCTGCTTCACTCAACTTTTTGCTTGTTTCACTCTTTTTCTGATATCCTTCTGTTTTTCTGACTTACACTGACTGCCAGACTTCTCTTCTGTCACAGGTCTGGCAAATGTTCCCATTGGAGATGCCTCGTCTCGCCTCACATAGTTCTGCTTTCTCAAGAACATCCTGTTGCAAGGATCTGCATTTCATGATGTCCTGGATTAAAAAATAGATTTATCTAGAAATTATTTATCTCCTAATTGTTAGAGTAGGAAATCCTGGAAAGGGAAAATGTTGTGAAGGGTTTCTCTTTCCCCAGGAAAAAAAAAAAAACTACAGAGAATTTTTAAAATCTGTTTGTGAATTCTTCAAAACACAGTTTTGAAACAGAGGACTAAAAGCCTCAGGAAAGCCTGAGCTCTGCCAACCTTTCAGAAGTCTGGTTAGGCATCCAAAGCCATTTAGGAACAAATCATTCACTATCCATATGATTTTGGGAAGGGGAGAAGTCAACTAATTTTGTTGCCCGTGACTCATCCATAAAAAATAAGAATTATAAACTTTGTCACTCATATTTGGTCATTTTAGTCCACTTAATGGGTATGTTACTCAGAATGTGGATTTTTCTCTCTGTTCGGTAGAAACTAGCAGAAATTACTAATGGTGAGAAAAGATGGTTCTGTAATCCTGTAAAAAATATTAATGGCATTTTTATTCTATTCTACATTTTTGTTTATGTTGTATAATTCTTTATCCCTCCCAAAGAAGCAAACGTTACTTTCCTAAATGCTTCAATTGCTGACAAATACGGGAGAAGGATATTGCTTTTCCTTGGTAAAAAAAAGGAAATGTTCATAAAAATGAACATAGCACCTTACAGAGAAAGTGTTTCAAATGAAAATGCTTCATGAAGCCTCAGGATTTTTTTTGAGCTAATAAAATGAAGTAAAAGTGGCAAACTTGCAAGCCAGCTGCCAGTCTTTTCTCAAATTCCTGCTGAAATGTGTAGGACATGAGGTAGACAGATAAAGACCTAATGACTGAACCAAGACAAGGAGAGTGCAGTAACTAGAAAGGTCACCTGATTAGCTCACTTGATTAGGGTGGATGAATTTTCCATACCCTCAATAGAAAGAATAGGTGAGAAATAAATCAATTCAGGCTAGGAAAAAGAAGACTCTGAAGACAGAAGATAGTATTTCCACAAACTGTTTGGGGTTTCACTTCATCATGCTCAAATCAACTGACCACCACATGTCTAACAGACCTGAGAAGTGATAGGAGAGATCGCCCAAAAAGCTCTATAATGTCTAACGTGAGAGACTACCAAAAGTCACAATAGAGTGGAGCTCCATGGTAGTGAAACCATTCCCTGGAGTAAAAGCAGTAGCTTAGTTATCTAATCAAGTTTAACGGTGATCAAAAGTCATTACTCTATTGACTGATTCCTCTATTGACTGATAATTGCAAAGATCAAGATCAATGCAACACTTTCATGAGGAATTAAAAAATCTGAGTTTCTACTGAAGGAATGCACTTCCAGTCACCCCTGGGTAGCATGTCATGCTTACATCTGAAGATTTTAGAGGACAATATGGAGACCAAATGGCTCGCATGCACCATGGGAAGGGTTATTAGTGCAAGGAAGGATAGCAAAGCTGTGAAAAAACTACCTGGATCCACTAACCTTTGTTTGACACATATTCAAACACCTGGGGTTTAGGTGAAGATATGTAATTTTTGAGTGCTAAATCAGCCACAACAAACTCCATTTTACACCTTAGTTGTTTCTGGATGAGACTTTTGGTTATGAATCTTACCATTAGAGGTGGACTCAGCTGCAGTATTTCCAAAGCACAAAATCACAGAATATCCTGAGTTGGAAGGGACCCATGAGGATCATTGAGTCCAACTCCTGACTCTGCACTGGGCAACCTAAAAATTAAACCATATATTTCAGAGCGCTCTCCAAATGTTTCTTGAACACCATCAGGCTTGGCACCATGACCACTTCTCTGAGGCGCTTGTTCCAGCATTTGACCACCCCCTCAAGTGAAGAACTTTTTCCTAATATCCAACCTGAACTTCCCCAGCTTTAAGCCATTCCCTTGCATTCAGAAAGAAGAGATCAGCACCTCCGTCTCCGCTCCCCTTGAGGAAGTTGTAGACAGTATTTGGAGAGAAAGGATCAGGATCATCAGAATTTGCAGCAGTTCAGAGACAGTTCAGGTCTGCTATACGGAGAGAAATGTGCTCTGCACATATTACCTCTTAATTATAGGTTTTATCAAATTTTCTGACTCTGACCTATAGTTAGTGCAACAGTGTCTTTTATCATCCTTCTTGAGTCAGTCTATAAAAAACTGAATAGCTCCTCTGGTTTGGGATTGCTGGTCTTGTAGGCAACCTGGCAATGGTAAAAGTCATGTTTTAAAGAAAAAAATTAAAGAACAGACACTGGCTGGCCTACACTTCTCTATAAGATCTTTGCACATTTACCATTCTTTCACTTCCCCTATCCCCACTATTAAAAGGTGGTAGAAGCAGAGGGCGCTTGGGATAAGACTTTCATGCAAAATGTTTTCCAATCAAATATGACATCTCAGGCTGCCACTGACAGGCTGGTGTAATGCATTTCATGATCAGTAGCTCTAACCAACACTACCTCTCTGCACACATCCATGAGAGGTTTTAGCATTATCACACACCCCTTTATAGACAACTGAGGCATGTCCCAAAGCCCCAGGGTCTGCATCTAACTAAGAATAGAAAAATGGTTGCCCACAACCTGGATAAAGATCTTAGCCACTAGATAATCACAGAATCACAGAATCATAGGGTTGGAAGGGACCTCTGGAGATCATCTAGTCCAACCCCCCTGCCAGAGCAAGGCCTCCTTAGAGCAGGTTGCACAGGAACACGTCCAGGTGGGTTTTGAATGTCTCCAGAGATGGAGACTCCACCACCTCTCTGGGCAGCCTGTTCCAGTGCTCTGCCACCCTCAAAGTAAAGAAGTTCATCCTCATGTTTAGGTGGAACTTCCTACGCTCAAGTTTGTGCGCATTACCTCTTGTCCTGTCACTGGGCACCACTGAAAAGAGCCTGGCCCCATCCTCCTGACACCCACCCTTTAAGTATTTGTAAGCATTAATAAGGTCACCCCTCAGCCGTCTCTTTTCCAGACTAAATAGACCCAATTCCCTCAGTCTTTCTTCATAGGAGAGGTGTTCCAGTCCCCTAATCATCTTGGTAGCCCTATGCTGCACCCTCTCCAGCAGTTCCCTGTCCTTCTTGAGCTGGGGAGCCCAGAACTGGACACAGTACTCCAGGTGTGGCCTCACCAAGGCAGAGTAGAGGGGGAGGATGACCTCCCTCGACCTGCTGGCCACACTCTTCTTGATGCACCCCAGGATGCCATTGGCCTTCTTGGCCACAAGGGCACATTGCTGGCTCATGGTCATCCTGTTGTCCACCAGGACTCCCAGGTCTCTTTCCACCGAGCTGCTCTCCAGCAGGTCAGCCCCCAACCTGTACTGGTGCAGGGGGTTATTCCTCCCCAGGTGCAGCACCCTACACTTGCCCTTATTGAATTTCATAAGGTTTCTCTCCGCCCAACTCTCCAGCCTGTCCAGGTCTCTCTGTATGGCGGCACAGCCTTCCGGTGTGTCAGCCACCCCCCCCAGCTTTGTGTCATCAGCAAACTTGCTGAGGGTGCTCTCTATCCCCTCATCCAAGTCGTTGATGATAAACCTGTTGAGGTGTTGCCAAGACTGATTACCGTGACAGGCAAGCTTATTTCTTCTTCTTGCTTTACAGGTCTAGGTGACCACTGTAGTCACACACAGAGACCTGCAGCTACCATGACCCCCCAGATGAATTTTCTTTTTGCTGAAGGTTGCCCAGGGAAGTTGTGGATGCCCCATTTCTGGAAGTGTTCAAGACCATGTTGGATAGGGCTTTGAGCAACCTGGTCTAGTGGGAGATGTCCCTCCCCGTGGCAGGGGAGTTGGAACTAGATGATCTGATCTTTAAGGTCCCTTCCAACCTGAACCATTCTATGATTCTATGACTATATGATTCTACGATTCTAAGCCAGTCACAAACTGCCACACCAGGTCACTGCCTGACCACGCTGCGCCTGGGAGCTGTAACCATCCAAGTGCTACAGCCGAGGCAAAGTGACACCTACTGCACACAAAGAGCCATGGAAACTCCCCTGGATTACCCACCACACAAACGGTGGCAGCACGTGTGCGTTATCCCTCAGCACCTGGAAAGGGCAGTGGGCCACATCTCTCCTCTCAGCTGCGATGCAGTTTCAGTGGCACTCAACCTGGCCCCAGAGGCATTTTCCTGGACATAAAACACCGGGCAGGCTTGGATTTATTTTTAATGCTATTTTGGTAGCAGTTTGTTGCCTTCAGGAGCCATAGTGTGATAGAAGATTAGTCCAGTCTTAAGCTCTGAAGGAGGAATGCAGTGAACACGCATGTGGCTGTAAACAGCAGACGTGGAAGTCGGGGGCCTGCTCTGCTGTGCAATCCCTTCTCCCCAGGTTTTGCATTACCTGCACTAAACCCAAATACCCTGGGATGTGCAGGCGGCCGTCTGCCCTTCCTCTCCTCTCCACTACAAACACCCATCGGCCAAATATTTTGGGATTTTCCACAGAGGACGGGGCCGTTTCTCCTGCGCACGGCAATGAAGCCCGCGCCACGGAGCTGCTGCGAGCACGGGGCCTGGCAGGGGCCCAGCTGGCAGAAGCCGGAGCGGCGGCGGCGGGAGGCCTCCTCTGCCCTGCCGCCTTCCCCTGCCCCCCTGGCGGCTCAGCCGATGTCGGCCCACCGGCTGCGTGGAGGGGAGGGTGGACATCTCGCTCTGGCCGGGGAGCAGGGGGGACAAGCTGCTCACCCTGCCCTTCCCACCAGAAGATCCAAGGGCCATTATATGTAAACTGCTTGACTGAGACCAGACAGAGGTTATTGAAGGGTACAATTTCACAGCCCACGTGCAGAGGCTTTTTGTTTTTTTTTAAAAAAAGATGCTGCATCACCCTGCCTCAGGAAAGCCATCAGGATCGCCCCACCTCGGAGGCAGGGGAAGCCCTCATCCACACTGGGATCTGCTTCTGCGCTTCAGCAACGTCCAGTTTGGAAAATCTGTGCTTTTCTCCCCTGCTGGTGCGCTATTACGGCAGTGTTATTATTTGCATTACAGTGGCACTTAGAGACCTCAGCCGAAGGCATAAGTCTCATAGCACTAGACACAACACACGCACTGTTCCAGACCGCCCGTTCTCCAACACATCCTCACCTAAATGGACACAGCAGACAAAAGCAGGCGGAAGAAAATACTGGTGAATCCATTTCATATGTGGGAAACTGATTCCCATTTGGGCCAAGGCCACTCTGCATCACTGATAGCATCACCATAAATAAGAGTTGTCTCTATTTTAGGGGCAGTTTGCTGAAGTGAGAAAGGCAGAAATAAGAATCGTACCCAGAGAAAGTGAAGAATTTTTCTAAAGTCACACAAGAATTGTATTGCACAGCCAGGATTTTAAGTATACAAGACATGTTTCTGTGAGCAATGTATTGTTAAGTACGGAAGCTCTAGGCAAGATGATAAAAAAGAAATATACTCTTCTTTCCTTTGATTATTATTGTTTGCAACGAGAGTGCCTCAAACGAGATTGGAGCCACGTTGTCCTGGACACCCTACAAACACTGTGAAGCAGTGTTTTAATTTCTTTTTTGCATAAGTCTTTAGGCTGAGAATGAATTAATTTCTGCATCAGTACAAAATATCATTGAGTATTTTATTTTTATTAAAAAGTAACTATACTGTATTTGTGGGACATGATTTATTATCATGCAAACAACTCCCGCCTTGGCTATGCTGCAGCAATTCTTATGTCATTTTATTAACAAAAGCAGTTTGTGATTGTGAATGAGATCAGAATCTATGTCAAATCCCCAAATGTACAACAAGGGTCAAATTTTATCTTGTTTTACAGGTCAGCAACTTATAGTCTTGATATACCAATCTCATTATAGTGAAGATGTCCTAGATTTATGTCAATGTGAAAGTTAAGAATATAAGTTCAGGATTCTCCAGAGGGCAAACACAGGTTCAGAGAGAGGAGAGGAGAGGAGAGGAGAGGAGAGGAGAGGAGAGGCGAAGGTTTATGGTTGAAGTTCTTGAGCT
>VYZM01020631.1:294895-312131 GCA_013398915.1 Dromas ardeola
CAGGTTGAGTGAGAGGAGGGGATAGGAGAGGAGAGGAGAGGAGAGGAGAAGGTTTATGGTTGTAGTTCTTCAGATGAAAGCACAAGCTGAACCAAGGCAATACTCTTGCAAACTTTGGCTTTTACTAATAACACCTTTTCTGAATGGAAGATCAATGAAAGATCAACAATAGATGAATTCTTCTATAGCGAAGACTACACTTTTATACTCAGATGGTATTCCACACAGACACCTGCATTTATGTATGGCAAAGCCTATCAAAACACTGGAGTGAAGACTGAATGGCCAACATAATTTGCTCCTTTTGCTATGTGTGAGGGGGCTTTAATTATATGATTACATGCTGTTTCTCAAACTCAAAGAGATTGCTCACCTTTTTAACTGAGCTGCAATTTCATGCAAAGATATTTTCTATCAATAAGGGATTTGCTCCTGCAAGATTCAGAGAAGCCATCTAAGCATTATTTTGTAGGGATCACATTTTTCGTGTTATGCCCGAACTGATTCCATGACCAGTCGTCAGAGAGCTGAGGCGGTCCTCCTGCCCACCTCCAGATCTGTGTGCCAAAGTTCTGGAGCTCAGCTGACCTCCTGCTGAACTAATTTGGGGGATGGGGGGGGACGCATGACCTAAACTGGCGGCAAACTATCGCAGCTGCGACAACTGAACAGCTTCCTGCCAGGTTCGGCCCCGGCGCTGGCTCCCTGCCTGACCGGGAAACTCCACCACCGGCACAAGAGAGGTGAGGAGGGTGATGCGAGGTGGGGGGCAGGACTGCACTGTTAAGAGGCAGTAGCTGTTTGATCAGCTCAAAGCGTACCGCACCCTCAGGTACACTAGCTTGGTCTTTTCATACTAGGGATAGTGATTTCTGCTTGTTTTCCAGCTGTGGATTTCCCAGAGGGGTGGTGGACCTCATCCACAGACACAGATCAATGCCTAGCATATGTTAGCCTATACTCCCTCCTTGGAATTAGTCCACCAGCACCCTGGGTGTCTGCAGGTAGAACATAACGGCAAGCAGCATTCAGATAAATGGTTTTCTTCCTTTGAAATTACTGCAAGCTCCGGCTAATCAATAAGAAAAAAAAAAAAAACACAAACAAAACAAAACAAAACAAAACAAAAAACCCCGAATAACAAAACCAAAAACAACAATGACAAAACAAACAACAAACAAAACCCAAACAAACAAAAAAAACCCCTAAAATATTAAAATATTATGCCACCTTACTGCTGGCAAAGAAACGGGAAAAGTCATGTTGAAAATCCAGTGGTTTATCCTTGGCAGCTCTGCTTTGCTAATGCACCAAACTGGAGAGCAAGAAGAAACTATTACTGGCACCACAGCTTTGGGTCTTCTTCAGCACGCGAAGCTCCTCCGTGGGCAGAGCGCAACCACAAAGTCTAAGCCCAGCCTATACACATTCACTACTGGAGAAACAACCAGGCAGCCTTGGGAAGACAAGCAAACCCAAGGCTCTACGAAAAGGTGTTTGAAATGGATTAAGCCAGGTGGATTTGGGTCATGGGGGAAGTGTTTTAGGTACACTAGGTCTGTATCTAATCTGATTGTGCTGCATGGACACCCCAATTTACTAAGAGCCAGAAAAAATGCAGAGGAAGCCTAGTAAAAATGGTATAAATTTATTTTCTACAGAAACCTGTGAGCATCCATGAGTTTTTAAAATTATAAAATATGTGTCTCCAAAATGAGACCCAGAAGTATAGCTCTATTTATAGCCTTGCCACAGTGACTTTTCACGGAAGAGGTCACGTACCTATTATTTGACTGAAGATCCATTGGTGCAACCCTAGATGAAGGGCAAACTTACGCTACAAGGTACACATTTTGTATCACAGTTTACTGAGTAGCTAAACAGTGTATCGGCCCAGAGGTTTTTTCAGAAGGAGCTGGTAAACAAAAAATACAAAGCAACTGGCCACGTTCCCAGGTAGGATAAAATCATGTTTTGCTGCCATTTACCAGTTAAATCTCGACCAGCACGATTGTCCACCCACAGAAAGGCAGGACAAAAGCACCGCGTTTGGCTCTAATTCATTTCCCAGAGGCCAGGTCTTCTGGCTGGGTGGCCATAGTGTTGTATTTACATGGGCACCAATTTAATCAAACGTAACCTTATCTGATAAAAACCTAAATAAAACTAAGTAATGACTTTGAGATTTAACCCTCAGTTTAAAGGGCTAAACAACCCTCCCTACACTTAGAATAAATATTCCAACTTTCTTGCGAGGTTTTGAGATGTCTTTGCAAGCACATGACTTCAGAAAGAAAAGGAACTAAGGTTTGGCATTAGGAGAGAGCAGGTATGCAAGGTTGCAAACATCTGCGTACTGGAAAATTAAATCATTCAGAATTTGAGTTAAGGACAACTAGAAATTTCCAACACCAGGAAAATATCACAACATTTATTTTCCTCTTGCGTCAGGAGAGATTCGTCAAATGAAATAGTAAAAATATTATATAGGAATTGCAAAACTCTTAATTTGTCACTCTCTACCAAAACAATTTCAGCATCCCTTGACTGATATATTTTTATTTAATCTGTCGAACTCATCCTACGCATTTCATTTTGAGCTAGCTCGATATTAAGCAGCGCTTTGCAGTGGTGCCGGGGTGCTGCCTCCTGGCAAGGTGCAGTGAAGGAGCTGACAGCCTTCCTCATCGCTGAAGGCCAGCCTATCCATGTTCCTTTGCCACCTGGGATTGTCCGCTTAACGGGGAGACAGCACTACACCACAGGGGGACATGGTCTGATCAGAGAGCCCAGCCACGGGACTGCAACTCCCCTTCCCAGAAAACAAAGCACCACAGCCTAATGTGGAGCCCCTGCCAGTCAAAGCATATAGGGCCATTTCAACATCGGACTCACCTGAAACAAAATACTGTTAGGAAACCTGTTAGGCAAATTCAGATCATTTCAATAATCTCAAAAAGATTTAATTTTTTCTTTGGAATAAAAAAAAAATATTTTGTGATCACTGAATTGTTATCAAGTATGCAATGCAAGTAGCTCTGCTGGAGCACCAACACACATGGAGAAAACTCATAGCACGAAATGCCAGATGTATGATGATCTAGTTTTGTTTTCCATTGTTTTCTCTACCAGATGGTTTTATATCACACCCCTGGCCACAATTTGCAAAGCATAAAAAATTTAACCTTAAAAAATATATATATTATTTTCAAACTCTCATTTTACTGCCTTGGATTGTATTTTGTTGTGGTAGATACTTGTTAAAGTTCATTCTCTCCTTTCATACAGTCTCTTCTTCATCACTTGCAGCACTGTACATTTTACAGTTACAGTGGACTCTTTTGATTCAAACATTTATATCTCCATTATTGGCTGACAAGAATGTCCTCCCTCCCATTGCAATGGCTCTTTTCCTAAGAAGCCCTTTTAAGTGAAGGGTAATTCAGAGCCTGGTCACTCCAACATAACTGCTTCCACTCCTAGATGAGACATCAAGGGCTTTTTCAAGGTATTTTTAGGTGTAAAATTTTAAATAACATACTGTTAGCCTATCCAACACTGATGGCTGGGTCATTGCAGACCATGACTGAGGGACGCAAATGTCCAAAGTGATGAAAGATTTTGTATGCTTTCCTTTTGAGTGCTTAAGAGTTGATGCCTCCTCTTTTGAAAGTGCCCTTTGTAACGTAGACTGAGGATGATACTGTATGAAAGCACTCCCAATCACTGGTTATTTGGCAGGGAAGTGTTTCATCTGGTGGCGCATTCACTAACACACCCTTCCCGGCGGCACCCCTCCTTCCCAGGACTTACATCCCAGTGTAATGCAGGGTGGCTGTGAGACTCCCTCACCCCGTAAGTCCAGCTTCTATCCAAAATACAGTACAGAAACAACAAGGGGCAAAAGCGGGACAGGGTGGTACATTATTAGACATCTCCAGGGTAAGAGAATCATGAGAAACGGGCAGCAAGAGGTTGAGGAATCTGGTTTTTGACAGATAAGTTTGATTAATTTTTGGACTTGTTACACAATTAGTGGGTGAAGGGAATATAAGAGATACAATGTGTTTGGATTTTAGTAAAATATTTGATCCCGTGTCCCATAAACCGTCAGTGGAGAAATTAGTCCAAATCGGCTTGGAAAAAAAAGTATTAACATGTGGGCTGCAAACTGGCTAGAAGACCAGAAACAGAGGGTAATGATAAACAGCAGTGAATCAAATTGGAAGGACGTTGTTTGGTTTTTCTTTCCCAAGTTGTTAAAATGATCAGTGTTAGTACTGGTGTTATTAAACTGCATTCATCATGTGATCATGGATGAATGAATGATCTGTGCATGAATGAAAGTTGGAGGTGATAATAAATTGGGAAGAAATGTAAACACAGGAGGGGAATTAAAAAAAAAAAAGGCAGAGGTATTAAGGATTTTCTGTTAGAGACTAGAAAATGAAGGGGTGGGAGAAGAATCAGGTGGGGATCTGGACTAGGGCAGTGATGCTGAGGGGGATAACAGCCTGGAATTAGTGAGTTAGAAACAGACCTTATCCCAGGGGTGCCCACTGTTCAGGCTGCAATCCAGGAAAATCCCTAAGCAGGTGCTTAACTTCAGGCATGTAAATAGTTACTGAGTCACTGAGAATGAAACTAAGCCCGCTAAAAGCTTTGCTGAATTGAGACCAGACTGCTCAGCACCTTGCAGACTGAGCCCTTCGCCATTTTTCTCCCACAATGCATCTTTCATCAGCTCAATATGCATTTAGGCTATGGGTTTCGTGGGCTCGGAAGGCTGTCTCTTAAGGAGACATACCCAGCAGTTGTGGATTCTGCTCACACAAAAGGATTTTGGAAGTCCAAATTCAGCTCAGCCTCAAGCAGAAAGAAGACTGAAAATTCCACATTTCTCTGCAGACAAAAATTGCTTCAGAACAGTCCAGAGGATTTTGGTTTGTGCTCAGGTTTTTTTTGACAGCGAGATCACACAAGCTCAATATAAAGTCTCATTGAAAGAGTTGCTTCAAAGTGAAAAATGACACTAATTTATTAAAAAAAAAAAAACACACACACAAAAAAACAACCAAAACACCCAAACAAACAACAATAACAACAAAAGTTAGACTGGGTCTTTTTATGAGTTTCCTTTACACAATTTCAGAGAAACTGAAACCAGTTTACAAAAGAACTCAACATTTTACAGGATCAGCTTTTTCAAATGAAAACTGTCTGATCTGTCCTTCTCCTTTTGCATTTACCTAGTACCTATTTATCTCTGTCATAACAAATACTGAAATTATATATGCCTTGTACAAGAAATTCTAATTTTGTATTCTCACCAGCAATTCATGCACTACCCAATGCACACTGTTCATACTGCTCTCCAGTCCCCAGCAGTGGCAAACCTTTCCCTTCCCACCTGATCAGAAACTTCACTTCCAGCTCTGCTTGGCCCTGAAAACTCTGTAGATTTTGTCATTTTTATCAGAACATTTCTGCTGGGTCAACTCTTTGTGGGGAAAAAAACACAAAACAAAAAGAAAACCAACCAAATAAAAAAATCCCAAACAACAAAACAAACCAGAAACCAGCATAGATCTTCCTTCACACACAGTATCTAGATTGTTTTATTAGGTCTCATGGCTCCAAGTTCTGGAGACAAAGATTACGGAAGAATCTTCACCTTCACAGGAAAAATAAAAAGCCTGAAAGTAAGGCTTCAGTGTTCAAACTTAAAAGGATTGAAACGTACCACTGGTTTTAAGCTCATGCGTTTTCGGCGATCCTTGCTCATGGTATGTTAAGGTTTATACTGGCAACGTAGCAACTATCACACTGGGATGCCATCCAACAACTTGCTACATTACTATTTTACCTCCTTATCAGAAGGCTTCATCTCATCACCTGCTGTCCCAAAGTCCCCACCACAGCTCTGTCCCAAAGTCCCCACCACAGCTCTGCCCCAAACTCCAGCTTTGACTGCGCCACGGCTCAAAGAAACCTCCATCATTCAGAAAAGAAAACACACAGGAAAGTGTCTGACAACTTCTTAGAAGCTCTTTTTCCTCCACACCCAGGTAGTTTTGACTTGATAGTGACTCAAACTGTCACCAGAGGACTTCTGGGTAGAAAGCTTATGCAAATAAAGCTCTATCACTGAACTCGTAGTCACCGACAGGTGGGAGCAGAGAGCTCCCTCATCAAAGCCCCCGCCAGTCCAGCAGTGCCTCCCTACCTCCCCCTAGCTCCTGTCCTCCTCAGTAAGAGGTCTCTTCCATCCCCCCTAAGAAGCTACTGTCAGGCTCACAACCTCATCCATGCCCCACTTAAGGTTGTGATCTGTAACTGGGGAGTTACTACTGTGGCACACGAGGAAAAAGCTTTATCAAAAATGTTGCACAATTAAACAACTCAGAAGTGGTTAAAACTGAGCAGGATGGTGCCTACCAACAGAAAGTGCTTAGGCTCACAGAGACTTCAAGGGATGTACCTTTTCTTGTGCAATACCATGCACTTAGTGAGGTTAAATTCCATCTGCCCTTCCAATCTCCTTTCCTTCACTTTTCCCCAGTGAAGATGAAGTTTTAGAAACTTACAAAAAGGAGATTATAACTTAATGGGAAAACTCCTAGAGGGAGAGAATTATGCCTGTGTTTGAAGTCCATAGGTGTTAACATCACCTCCATGGGAGTTGGAAAGAAGATTGAATCACTCTTCGTTTGCACCAGTTGATGAACACCATGCTTCCATGAAAACCATGGGCGTTTTCCTTTCCCTGGTCAACCACAGGTTGAAGGAAAATGAAGGTCACCATGCAGGGCTCCTCAGAGCACTGAAACCTCCAGCATCCCTGGCTAGTGGTCATGCTGGCATCCTCTGAACATAAGCAGTCTGCTGACTGACAGAACCTTTGGAAGCTATTTGATGAAGAACCAATTTTTAGGATCAACAAGGAAGCAAAATTCCCCATTAGTGCAGGAGCTGACCATCCTAGCAAAGCCCTCAATCCATCCCACTCTTCCATCATATAGTCTTCCTATGGCTTTTCTTTGGGGTTTTTCTGCGGGATTTTCTTATGGAGTGGTGAAAAACCTTCTGAGCTGTGGTGGGGTCATTAGGAATAAATGGCTGATGAACTTCTTTGAGTTCAGCACCTTTGTTCAGTGGCCTGTGATTTGCAGAGGACTTGCCTTGGTGATGAAGGTGATCCCTTCCAATTCCATGCTACTTTTTAGAGCAAAATTTTTATTCCTCTTTTTTAGAAGGCACTGTCGCTGTTAATAAGATTTTATAGATTTTATAATTCCTTGGTGCAAAATACTAAGTGTGTAATATATCACTGTGTAAGCAATCCCCCCAACACATTTTGTTTAAGTCATTAGCTAAAAGCATTTTATAACATTTGGATTGTCGCCGATACTGTGTTCCTTCACCTCAGCTCCTTGGTTTGCTCAGATTACTGCCAGATTTCTTAATTCCCCCTCATGCCAACTGAGATGATGCAGTATCTCCGGGCCAGTACCATGCTGCAGCCTGTCAAAATGTGATGGAAGATGGCCCTGAATCCTTCCTTGACTTAAACTGCAGCTGTCATTTTCTATCAGTGCCCACTGTTGTAGCTTAGCTCCTGCTGGCACAGCACCCTATGCAGAATTTAAGCCTTGCTTTTCTCTGCAGGTCTCCACTTTTCACACAACTGACACTTTCAACTCTCCCTCTTCTCCCGAAAAAAAATTCCGCTTGCTTCTGTGACTTTTCTTCTCTGCGCCTTCTGTGCCCAAGGTCCCACACAGTTCTTTCCCCTCACTCGTATTGCCATGTTCATGCTTTCACCGCCGTATTAAGCCATTGTTAGTGAGAGTAGAGAATAAAAGGATTCAGAGGAACCTCCTCCTAGGCTCTCAGTGTCAGATGAAGAGTATTTGCAATAGGGTTGGGCTAGCAGCAACATCCGCCCAGTATGAGACCCTGCTCTTAGGATGACACTTCATTTACGCTGGCTGGGGAGCACTGTCTTAAGCGGTAACCACAACCAGGGCCCCATTATGGTACTGGCCACACATGCAGCAGTACAATGAGAGGCAGCAGGTGGGTCTGAACTGAAGGGCAGGGAGCCCAGAGAAGAAATTAGATGGTACCATTCAGCATGCTGAGCGGCAATCACAGGACACCAGATGTATTGCCACCGCCAAGTTTCTGTAAGGGTTGAGGAAGAGAAGGGCAGCATGGAAAGGTCTGTGGGACGGTGAAGAGGCTCTGCTATGTTTTATAAGGAGAACCTTCCCTATGTAAAGACCAGTAGAGGGGAAAGTACACCTTTGTTGGAAAGTGCCAACAGTGTACGAGCTGCGTCCCATACTCCACCTACTCCTTTACTCTTCTTTTCCTCATTCCTTTCAGTTACATGTCCTAATCTCATCAATAGGATGAAAAAGGGGAATAACTTTTCCAGACCAGAAGCTGGGACTCTGGCTTTGAGTCAGTCTGTGTGAGAGCTGATTCAGACAGAGTATTGCATTTTTTCAATTGACCGCAAGATAAATGTGTCTCAAGTCTGACTCTCCTCCACAAGGCTGTAATGCACATAGACCTACACCAACAGAGAAATGTGCCTTGGCAAGCTGACGTCTGCCCAAGGCTGGATTCACTGCCTTAAGCTATCAAAATTATGTAATAGTTTCACCCTGCCCTTCTATCTGCTGTAAGCACTTTCTAT
Organism: Dromas ardeola; assembly: GCA_013398915.1. NCBI lineage: Eukaryota > Metazoa > Chordata > Aves > Charadriiformes > Dromadidae > Dromas > Dromas ardeola. The sequence goes on from VYZM01020631.1 coordinate 303,603, forward strand.
AACAGGTGTACGTCATGGAAGCCTTCACATATTTCTCCTTGCAGCTCTCTTGTTGCTGGGGAAGTGGACCACGGGTCTAAAATGACCAGGCTGCCCTTAAGAGAAGGTGGAGCTGAATCTAGGCCTCGTTGCTGGCACATGAGCACGTGTCCCCGGGTGACTGACTCTGCACAAACACAAATTCATGGCACAGTCTTTTTGCTCAGGAACCTTCCAACACCACACGTAAAACAAGAGAGAGAAGTAGCAAAGCAGGAAAACAACGTGACACAACTGAGCCAGTTCAGACCAAGGACCCGCTTAGGCCTCTATCTGGTCTCCAGCTATGCCCAGCTTTCTTGTATTGCTTTCTTTTTCTGTTCCAGTATTGGGCCTGGGTTTGGTGCTTCCCCCTGCCTCCCACCACGCTCACACCAGAGCCCACTACTGGCAGTGTCCCAAGCAGCTGTGACACAGGGCTGTCTCAGGGAGGCTGAGAGGAGCTGGGCATAACCCTTCTACCCTCCCTTGTCCATCTGTCTGCATATCCCTCCCCCCGTCCTGAGCCCACACTGCTCTCCCCAGCACACACAAATGTCCATGCTGGCAAAGCCCCTTGGCAGAGGGGGCAAAGGGTGGCCAGCTCTGTGCCAAACCCATCATTGTACACCCTGGCCTTCTCCTTTCCTCCTCAAAAAAGCCTCCTCCACTTTGCTTGGGGTAAGCTAGCCAGAGAACTCCCTGTGGTGTCCCCACTCATGGCACCAGGATCTGTCCCTGTCCTCGTGCCCACTTGTGCAAGAGTGGACAGTGGAAGGTAAATGGGTCAGTCACTGCTGGGTTTTTTTCATACATGTGGAAGAATTACTTCAAGAATGGAAAAAAAAGTTAAGGAAGCAGGAAAAACAAATAAATAAAGCTGATATCCCCAGGGTCCACAGGCAAAAACCAAAGCTGTAAGGAAACATGAGAGGGATGCAAGAACGGGACAAGTGTACATGATACTTCCCCACGTATGCTCTCATTTCCATCTCACTCAGGAGACAATGGCAGTCAGTGTGCCTGGCTGGGCCCACCGTCCTCTGCCTGCCGAACAGCTGGTAACATTCACTGAATCAAACCTCAGAGCGTGCCCAAGATGGACATACGTCAAGATAACTATATCTGCTTTCCTTGTAGACAGAAGGAAGCTCTGTGATTTGCACGTGTCAGAGCTGGAACTACCCGGGAAGCCCTGAACCTCTCTTAAGCTCTGCCCACTAAAAACAGGGGCTCCCCTTAGAAGGCAACATTCAAGTTAAATGGCAGATAGAAATGTAAGCATTAGGCTGTGAGATAGCATTTCCCTTTCTGTCACATGAAAGATGAGTTCATTATAGAACATCCTCTCTCAAGCCTGTAGGGAAAAGCTTGGAGGCTCACAGATAAAACAGATTGAGTTATGTCTTCCTTTGCTTTAAGTGAGTACAAGTACAAGGATTTTTATTGTCCACAATGTTAGCAACATTGCATCGTCCAAAAGACCTTGTTCATTTATCAGCTTTCTTAAAAATCTTTTGTTCACAAGCCTGCTTGTGTGTGAACACAGAAAAAATTCAGCTCTATCTAGTATCAGCCCGCAGCTGTTCAGTGACAGAAGGACTCAAAAGCTACGGATATGAACATGGGAAAATCCACCCAAAGCAGAAGGAAGGCACAGTAAGCAACAGCTGCATGACAAGAATATGCTGTTTCTGTAGTGTGAGAAAAAAAAAAAGCTACAGTTACAGTAAGCATCAGAAAGTTGTCAGCAAACATGATAATTGTGATTCAGTTCAGAATACAAGCAAAATTACTTCTCCTCCTAACTTTCTCTAGGTATCTGATGCTCTTCTGGACATATGTTCTGATTCCCAGCAGGGTTTGGAAACTCCAAGCCAGGAGCTGAGTCCTTTGAACCATCTTCTAGGTGCTGGAGTTAGCAGATTTCAATCTGTCCCTGACTTTCACAGGAAAAAGGACAAAACGAGAAAAAAAAATCCCCAGTTCCCTAAATCTGATAAATCCTCTCAAAACTCTGATCATAATATTCTGATTATTCATAATACAGCTATGTTTGAATCGTATCATGTTGGACTCGTGTGCTTTTTATGCTTTCTTAAATCAGATTCCAGGCACAGTAGATTTCTAAGCATGTTCTCAGGGTACGGATCTTCCTTCAAGTACCTCTCCCTGAGATCCCACAGCCAGAACCGGAGATTAACACTGGTTTTCCTAGTTCTCCAGGAGTTTCGGCTTATATTTCTGCATGCATACCACCCTTGCAGGCCCTCTACTTTATAATTTACCACCTCAGGGATAAACAACTATTAAAATACACAGCAGATCAACTGCGTAACATTTGTAAAAACAATCACTCTCTGCTTGAGATGTGCAAGAAAAGATATAGAACTAAATAATGCAACAGAAGAGCCCATCTGCACCCCCTGCATCTGGTTCTTCACCATCCTTTGTCAGCCCCTTTCCAGGTCCCCTGGAAGAAGGAGGACCTTCTTTCATTCCTGTATGAGGTCTCTCCACATGGAATTGAAGCCTTTCCTCTGCAGCTCCCATTCTCAGGTACTATCTCATTTTAAAGAACCCTACTTTTGCAGAAGGATGTTTCTCTCTTCCTTTTTTTCCTTCACAGGCTTTCTTTCCATATGGCTTCTTAGCCCTGCTTCTAAGGGAATGTATTTCCCTCAATCCCAGCCTGCTCCAGAGAAAGCTGGGTAGCCAGAGATAGCTCCAGGATGAAGCAATTCTTTGTTATCTGAACCTAACGAGCCCATTCAAGTGCCAACAGTCTCTAATGATCAATCCATTCTTAGACAGAGAAACGAGCTCCACTCCCTTCTTTCCTAGTGCAATGTTTGTGAGATAAGGGCACAACAGTCCTGGAACGTAAGGGTGGAAACCATCTATAAAATGAAACTGGGACTCTATACTGTGCATAGATTCTTTAAAAATACTACCTATCCCATCCGCTCTGATGAGAGAGATGTTTCTGTTCAGGTACTGCTCTAACATCGGAAAGGCAATACTACTCCAAGATGTGCTGTGAAGCCCCTGTAGGATGTTGCTTTACGCCACAGAGCCTCAGCTTCCCATTTGTAAAATAGAAATGATGTTTTCCTAACCCGACGGTCCTTGTGAAGCATCTGTTCTGAGGATGGTGATGGCTACCAATGAGCCTTATCAATAAAAATTTGAAACCCAAGAAAGAAACAGTTCATGTCTGGGCATCAGAACAGCCGCTCAGGCAAAAGGTGCCTTAGCCCAATGCTCTGACTCTGCCAGCAGACAGTACATAGGGAAGATGAGCAGCTAGCAACATTGCCCCAGGAACTCCCTGTTCAAAACAGCTATCACCATGTCAAGAAGAGGTGAAAGCCCAGGTAAGAGTTTCAGCATACAGTGAAATGATACAGCGGTACAACAGAGTTTTGCTGCAGGTACAGGTTTGCAATGTTAGGGATGAAGAGAGAGCAAAGCTCACAACAAAGAATGGAGCCAAGGAATGAGAGCAGAGAACATCTGGAGGTTTCTAATGGAGAGCAATGTGGAACATGTGCTAGTAATTTTCTTAGTTAATAACGCAGTTTAGTTCCCTTTACCAATAAAACCCACATCTACAGATCCTGCACACTACATCCTGAGCCATGTATATGGAGTTATGTCAATGGACAGCAAGCACCTATCACTGCTTCTTGCTGTTTTTCAAATACTCAGGAAACTTCAAGTTGATGGACAAATGTTGCAGCCAGGCAAACTCTGACCAGGCACAAGGGAAAGGTTCTTCTTCCCTGAGAGTGGTTCAGCACTGGGACAATTACCCAGAGAGGCTGTGGGATCTCCATCCTTGGATATTTTGGCTGAGTAAGGCCCTGAGCAACCCAATCTAACTTGCAAGGTGAGCAGTGGATTGGACTAGATGACTTCCAACCTAACTCTTTCTGTGAGCAATGTTTCTCTCAAACTTGTGTATATTTATGTCCAGTAAGACACCTGAAGGGCAGCACCACCCTTTAGGGAGCATCAAGTCATGCATAGGAAGTTGTATATGCCTGTGAACACCAACTTCAGAATCACAGAAAACAGCAATCAAGCAAAAAGGGTTTCCTAGTCAAGAGCAAAACAAAATGCTGTAGAAGCAAGGTAGCAGAGCTGCAGAGAGGATAGAGGGACATTTCTTCCAATAGCTCTGGGGGAAGGTAGCCCTTGAGAAATCGCCCACCATCGTCCAGCCGCTGCTGAAGCGTTTTGCCCCTGTGGGGTGATGGAGGAGCTTTGGGAGCTCTCCAGGGGCAGCAGCAGTGGATTTCGCAGAGACCTGTGAGAATTTCTTTCCACTTCAACAGGAGGGCAGCTACCATTTCAGCTGCCTTCCTGTTTCGGTCCCTGCCCAAGCGACCTTCTTACCCACATCAGGAGTTTTGCCCAGACCAAACAGGAACCTCTTTAGACTTTGGATGTAACTCAGACAAAGCAGACATGACTTTCACCCTGCCTAGCAAGACACCCCAGTCACCCAAAAACTACCTGCACATAAATGTTGGGAGCTTAGATCTGAAATGCCTGCGGCTAGAGCTCAAAACAAACATGTTTGTCACCCCATCGAGCAAAGGCAGAGGGCCAGTCGCTGAGGTCTTTTTTTCCCCGTTACTCACACAAATGCCCAGCAAAGCCTCAACAAGCGCAGCAGTGCTGAGCATGAGGACCTGGGGTACCAAGGGATGCTGAGAGCTCATGGGTGAGAGGGGCTTCACACCACCCACACCTTCTTACTTCTCAAGAAAACTGCATCTTCAAAAGCCATGTGGCAGCTGGCAAGCAACTGAGGAGTCTGGCTGTAATTGCCACTGTGAAAAGGGGCACCGACTTTTGATGTGCTTTCGTTCCATGACCAACTTTAAAACGCGTACTTCTTCATTTGTAGCACACTGGTGCTGAGACACTCCACCACAGGAACAACATACTGCATTCCCAAAAGAGAAGGAGAGAAGCAAATGATAGTACTTCATTCAGGTGGCCATTAATATTATATGCAATGTAATATTTTAGGCTATCAATGTTTTGAAAGTAATTTTCCCAGGTGTAGGTGTAATTGACACAGAGCAGAGTAGTAAACTATCTGAACTATTTATCTGTGGGACTAGCTTTTAATTCATCAGTTTTGGAAGAGGAAATTAACAAGTAAAATTGTTTACTTCAGTAGAGGGCATTTATTTACACTGTTTTATTTTGGTTTACTCTTGTTTGGGTTTTTATGTGCTTGTCTGCTTGTCAAGCAATAAAACTTTCTTCAGTCCATTTGTTTGCTTGACCACGTTAAGAAGACCAAATTCAACGGATCTAGAGAGTATTACATAGTTCCTGGAATGCAAAGGGGACATCCAAAATACTGTATCAGTGGCTATTTAAGCCAGAATACTTGTGCAACCGATATTTCTTTATGGATAGTTTTTGATGCTTTTACAGAGGAAATTAGCCAAGTGCTGAAGGAAAATGTAGCTTTTCTTCCCTTTTAAAATCCACCTATTTTCATAACTCAGCTGTGTTCTATAAATCCATACAAAATGAAAAGTTCAACTCATCCTATAACAAGTTGTCACTTAACACAGTCATTCACATGGCTTCCAAAACAAAATCTCATACTGATGTAGCTCCATGTAAAATATCTCACTATTTGCCAGACAATATATGCCTCATATGTTTCAGCAAACAATTCAGCATGGGAACCTGTGTGATGATCATTCTCTTACTGAAGATTAACAGAATCATTACACTTACCTTTCAAATACAGCTGCCTCTGGGAATAATTATCATGATTATTTAGCAGCTCACAGCAATGTTAAGACAAGCAAGGCATGTGGTATCCCTTCCCAACTCCCCATAAAAGGAGCAATTTGCTCTGAAGGTTTTCCTGTCCCCTTCCCCGTTATATAGACCAGGGCATGCTACACATATATATTAAATGTAAAATCTTTGTCTCAGTGTAGACAGAAAGAAAACAAAATGGAATTGAAGCTCCACATTTGTTTTGGTAAGAGCAAAACCACACGTATTGGATAAAGACTAAGCGACCACAGAGAAAAGTCAGAACATTACTTTTGAATGAAGGTGTGTGACAGAAAGATGCTTCAAAAATGGGAGACCAGCTGAAGGTTTTGGGACAGAGTGTCTTTTACTAAACTCTCCTAACAGTGTGAAAAGAAAAAAGATTGCACATTTAATGTTGAAGCCATCTTTGAACTAAAGACTGATAAAACATCACAGAGAACAAGGAAATCACACAACGGAATGCAAGAGTTTAGCAGCAAAGTCAATTTAAGCAGAAAAGCAAGTTGATTCATAAGCAGGAAAACAAAAAAAAGGATTCTGTCACCTTCAGATCCTATCATACTATTAATGAGGAAAGAGGTATCAACGGCTCATACCTGTAATTTGTCAGAATTGTTCTTCTTTCAAATATCTGCTCCAAAAGCCAACTTTTTTCCCCACACCACTTAGCAAAAAAAAAAAGAATGACGGTGCTTATGTACAGTTCTGCATAACAAGGGCCCGATCCTTTAAAAAATGTAAAGAGCTCTCCCTTTCAGTCGACTTCCTGGTGTGTGGGAGGCACCTGCTGTGTGTTCCTGCTCCCTGTAAAGGAGCAGCAGCCTTATCACCTGGCTCACCAAGGAGAGGATGGAGTCAGCAGCACTGACTGCAAAGTACGTGGCACCCAGAGAGTTAAGCCACGCAAAAATTTCCCTGTCTCCCATATAGTGAGAAAAAAAACAATTATAGACTTTCGGTTCCAGCAGAATTTTCTCATGGTTTTCAGCTCCTTTGCTGCAGGAAAAACTGTGTGATCTCATCCTAATTCTGCACGTGCCTGTGCAACCACAGGTTATAGGTTCTATATAGATTCACAGATCCAATAATTCTAAGGCCAGAATGTATCACAGGGATTATGTATCTGATTTTTTTTGGTGTAACACTGGTCATGGAACCCCACACAGTAACTCCTCCTTCAACTCTGCAACTGTGATTTGTAGTAGAATATACTTTTCAGGCTTTAATCCCACCTAACCTTAAAGACAGAGCCCTAAATGAAGTATCAAGTGATTAAACTTGCAGTTGAAAAGTTCACTTTGTTGTTAGCCTAAAAGTACTGCTACAACCTCCGCCATCCTAAATCTCCCTGAACTTCTCCAGATTTCTCTAGCTTATGTTCATGTCAAACCTGGGAGTGTCTTTGGGCTAACTGTGATGAATTTATGAAGTCTTCCAGCCTAAAACATAAGTCCAGGTACATGATCATTCTTGTAGCTCTTTTTTGAGTCCCTTCCCATCTCATCTAATAAAGAAATCTGTGAGTGGAGTTGTGCACTCCTTGAACTGGGCATTGCAGAAACAGTTTCTCATTACTGCTCTGAAGAAGTTAAAGCTAAGGAATGTGAAAGAAACTTTGCATAAAACAGAAAGGAGTAAATAATTAAAAATATGTTAAGCAATCACACAGAATTCATTAGCTTCTGCTGTAACTGTTATGCCTGCGTAAAATCACCCTCTAAAGGCAAGTATAGTTTTATTACAGGATATATTTCACCTGCTCAGTAATTATGTTAAGGTGGCTGTTAATGATAAAACTGCCACTACACAGGTATTTAGAGTTGAAAATTGTTGGTACAATTAAAAAAAACTCCTTGAAAATACATGGGCAATGCACAGTAGCTCCTGTGGTATCCAAATCCTTTTTCAGTCTTTAATCAGAAACCATAGGAAAGAAAAGATAATTTTTATCATGTTGCTCCTGTTGAACGCACGGCATGGAATTACGGAATTTACCTTTGAATAGCTAAAAATCAGATATTAAAAAAACAAACCAAAAAACAAAAACAAAAAAAAATCCTCGCCAAGATAGACTGCTTCCAGTGACTGAAGCTGGAAGAATTTTATTTCAAATCTATTACACATTTTATTATTCACAGTGTTTGTTTGCTTTCGGAGCTTTCCTCAGCTTGGACAGTGGAAACAAGTTCATCTGTTTCTTTTTTGGCTTCCAGTCGGTTTCACTTTCAGATTCTCATGTTTCACACTCCAGTCTTCAGGTTTCAAGCACTGCAAGGGAATACTTATTTCATTTAAACAAACAAAAAACCTGCGGCCGCCGGGCGCACATGCATGTCTATTGGTCTGCCATTCGGATGCAAACCTTGATCCCACATTGTCCCCCGAAGCATCTTCAGGGTGGTTCTCTGGGATTTGCAAAGAAAAAAAAATGAAATAAATGGGAGCGATGACGAATTAAGGCTCTATTTTTAAAAAAGCCAGGAGCCACCGCATTTTGCAGTGCGCTTGGACTAACACCGATGAAATGCCATTACATATTAGCGATTTCATGATACCTGCGTGTCGGATGAATGGTGAGGAGCCGTGACACCAGACTTGGTGACCCGAAGAAGGGGGGCTCACAAGGCATAAGCGCTGAAGGCGGCATTGCCCCCCCCGGGGGCTGCGGTGGGGCCGGCAGCAGGACGG
>VYZM01020631.1:320974-337857 GCA_013398915.1 Dromas ardeola
TTTAAGAAGATAAGTGTACTCTAATTTTCATACAAAGTATTAGTGGTTAGAACACTTAGAAGCTAGACCTGGAACAGACAATCAGCATGCAGTGTTTTCCAGGGTTGTTTGTTATCAAGCAGTATATGGTTCAATGTTTGAATTCACTACAGTTTGACATAGCCCTTTGTGGTAGGAACAGTTCTACCTGCATGTTTGCAGAGGGGAAAGGAGGACAAGGTGCAGCTTTTGGGTATGAATGTCTGCTGCTATGCCTGCCTCGATACTTGAGATGTAGTGGCTGCTTTTACAATGTAGGCCAGTTTTTGCTACCTCAGTCGATCTGTTTTAGAGAACTTTATATGGGCTGTGTTAGGGTAATTGACTTTTTGGTTACCAAGATGCTCAAGCTTTTCCTTCTTTTCCCACTGCTGCATGATCCTTTTCAGGCGAAAGACCACAGGACTCAGTAGAAATATTGCTCAAAGATTGCAGGATCACACTTGGTAATTCACGAGGCATTTCTGGAATAATTAGCTTTTTACTTTAGGATTAATCTTTTCTGGCAGCTTTCCCTTCTTTCTTTGCCTTCTCCCCTTACCCAGGATTCATTCACACTACCCTTTTCTTCTGAAAAAGTTGTTTTTTCCTATGGATGTTTCCCTGGATCCTCACAACGCCATCAGCCATCAACCTCCAACATACCTGCCTGTTGTCTTCCAAACCAAACCAGTCTTCCCTCTCTTGTTGCTCTCATCTCCTACAAGAGTGTTTTGGTTTGGTTTGTTTTATCCAAGAAGACATATTCTTGAGTGACGTAGATTTCATAATGATTTTGCTTCTCAGATTTTGGTCTGTAATCCTTTGCCCTTGAAGTTTTATGTGTAACCAAAACATTGTGGGACTGTGGGCCATGAAGGAGCTTCCAAAGTCCATGGCTTCTTTCCACCCTTTCTCCATGAATTCTTTGATGGTTATCTCCATGCTTTACCAGTCCATTTACTGGTAAAAACAGCATCCCTTTTCCAACCCTTAGCCCTGTCATGCACTTAGAATCATGGAATCATTCAGTTGGGGTTGGAAGGGACCTCAAAGATCATCTAGTTCCAACCCTCCTGCCGTGGGCAGGGACACCTCCCACTAGACCAGATTACTCAAAGTCCCATCCAGCCTGGCCTCGAACACCTCCAGGGGTGGGGCATCCACAGCATCTCTGGGCAACCTGTTCCAGTGTCTCACCACCCTCACGGTAAAGAATTTCTTCCTAATATCCAATCTAAGTCTACCCTCTTTCAGTTTAAAACCGTTACCCCTCGTTCTATCGCTACACTCCCTCCTAAAGAGTCCCTCCCTATCTTTCCTGTAGGCCCCCTTCATATACTGGAAGGCTGCTATACTGTCTCCCCGGAGCCGTCTCTTCTCCAGGCTGAAAAACCCCAAGTCTCCTAGCTTGTCTTCATAGGAGAGGTGCTCCCACCCTCTGATCATCTTTGTGGCCCTCCTCTGGACTCGCTCCAACAGGTCCATGTCCTTCTTATGTTGGGGGCTCCTGAGCTGGATGCAGTACTCCAGGTNGCCAAGTCCTTCTCCTCAGGGCTGCTCTCAACCCCTGCTCTTCTCCCAGCCTGTATTTGTGCTTGGGATTGCCCTGACCCAGGTGCAGGACCTTGCACTTGGCCTGGTTGAACTTTACGAGGTTTGCATGCGCCCACCTCTCAAGCCTGTCCAGGTCCCTCTGGATGACATCCCTCCCTTCCAGCATGTTGCCTGCACCACACAGCTTGGTGTCATCAGCAGATTTGCTGAGGGTGCACACAATCCTAACACCCATGTTGTCAACAAAGGTGTTAAATAGTACTGGTCCCAGTACTGACCCCTGAGGAACACGACTTGTCACTGGTTTCCACTTGGACATTGAGCTGTTGATGGCAATTCTTTGAGTGTGGCCATCCAGTCAACTCTTTATCCACTAAGTGGTCCATCCATCAAATCTATGTCTCTCCAATTTAGAGACAAGGATGTCGTGCAAGACAGTGTCAAATGCTTTGCACAAGTCCAGGTAGATGATGTCAGTTGCTCTTACCTGCCAATGCTGTAACCCCATCATAGAAGGCCAGCAAATTTGTCAGGCACAATTTGACATTAGTGAAGCCATGTTGGCTGTCACCGATCACCTTCTTATTTTCCATGTGCCTTAGCAGAGTTTCCAAGAGGATCTGCTCCATGATCTTGCCGGACACAGAGGTGAGACAGCCTGGTCTATAATTCCCCAGGTCTTCCTTTTTTTTGTTTTTTAAAAACACTTCTCTCATGTGTTTCCCCTGTGTGGTCTGCTTCTCATGTTGTATGTCTCCAATGCATGAACCTTTATGAGTCCTTTATGTAGAGTTTAAAGAGGCAACAAGTCATGTTTTCTTTTCTTGTGAATGAAAGACATAATGGACTGCGTATGGAGCTTCCTGAAGGACAGGACACCATGGTGCTGGCTGTAGATTTTCTTTTCTTCTCATCCCATTTTCCAGAAATCACTGTGATGGCATTTAGTTTTGAGGAGGACCCCACACCCCCTTGCAGTTTCGAAAGCAGAGATCTTACCAAAGTCCTCATTTCCAGTTTTCTAACTCATTCCCAGTGTACTAGCAAGCTGCTACCCCCATTTGCATTATAGAAATGTCATGTTATTACTACTGTATTTCCCTTTCACTGCCACTCTTCACGAAGTCATTCTTACCCTCCTCAGTGAAGAAAAGCCCCTTCTCATCAGACTTCCTTCCAGATCCAGTTGCCATTTCCTTTTCTTGTCCTATTTGTTGCAGAGTTCTCATCGGCCGCTGTGTTCCTTCTTTCCCTTTCTCCCTCAAAGCTTCTGCTCTCCGCCAGCTTGGGTAAAGCCTAGTGTTTCATTTCCTCATTTGCCTTGTTTCAGCAGGCATGTGGCTTTTTTTGACATGTGGTGCCTCTTGCTCCCTCCATGCGTGTTTTTAGCCTGAGTTTGACTCTTTTACCAGACCTGACCTCGCTGGCTCTGGTCTGGAGCACAGCAATGAATCTCTTTTTATTTCCATCTCAGTGCAGGTTTCTCTGCTTTCAAGTACTTTTTTTCTTCTTCTTCTTTAGCGTATCATGCAAAACCTGGCATATTTTGAACTCTTTTCCTCTAGCTTGAGTTCTTCACCAACTGCACCATTTCAATTTCCCAGCAAAAGGGTTACACCAGAAATTCCCGAGTGTTGCCTGGCTTTACAGGGCCGGTTGTAATCTCAGTCCTGCAATACTTGGTGTCAGCAAATGGCGAGGGAAGCATCCATTAACAGTTCTGGATGTTGTGCTGGGTGTGTAGGATCACTTTGACACTCATCCCTGTTCTCCTTTCCATTTGAACGCTATGCAAAAGGAGATGACACCTGGTTCTTTTGTGTATTCCTCTCAATCACGTTTTATCATTTTGGGACTCTCTCTCTTTCTCTGTCTTTATTTTAAGCCCAGTTTCTGAAACAAACTGCATGGATATAAATCCACAGCCTCTCCCCAGTCCTTGTGGTGATTAATGATTCACATGAGCATGACTGAAACTGGAATGTATCCCTCTTTGCCTTTGGTCCCATCTGAACATACAGCTGCTGAGCAAGACAGAACCTTATGCCCTGAATAAAAAGTTTTCCTCTTTACCGTGCCCTGCACTCACAATGCTTTCAGGAGCCTCCTTCTCCACTGGAAGGGGCCAAAAGTGGTGTCTGCCCGCAGCCCGTCCCTGGCTGTGCTTCCAGCGCCATGGCCATGCAAACAAGGTATCGTCATTAAGCGAGAGCTTGATTTGTTGTCTGGGAATTGCCCATGCATAGGCCAGCTTTCTTCAAGCTGCCTCGCTTGCTGCGCAGTAAGATTGGCACGCACTGGCATAGCCAAGTCTGTCACGATGTCATTTGTTTTCTCATTTCGCTGGTGGCTCCCAGAGTAAGTGAAAATCTCCCTCAGGAGTCCCTGAATTTTAGAGGCACCAAGAGGCTGCATCTGGACTCCTTACAATATAGCTTGGGAAAGTTGACGTTTACCACTTTTTCAACATGGGAGTTTATCTGTGAGCACAATGGAGATCATCCTTCTGCTGTCTGGGATCCCATCGCTTTGCTGCTCTGACCCCACCTCTGTCTGTTCATTGCTTTGCACCCTTCGTCCCTCCTTTGTCTCTTCACCCAGCACTCCACAGTTTGGAAATATTTTCTCTGGGGTTGCCTGTTTGCTTCTATGTGCCATGCTCCAAGCCAGGGCTTCGCTCCTGGAGGAGTGGGAGCGGGCACCGGTTACAGAGCTGCGTGCAGAGCAGAAGATGACTGTGCATTATTTCCTTGGCTTCAGCATGTCCTTCAGTTCTTCTTCTTCCAGGCTGTTGAGAGTCACAGATGCCCAGCTGCTTCCTTGCTTTATGCTCTCTTGTTGGAGGCTGTACATGCCACTGTTTTGGTGCAGGATACCCCTTATTATGTCAGAGCCTATAAGGAGAATGGGTTTTTGGGGAGGACAGGCTGTTCAAATCAGGCTTTCAGAAAGAAGAGCTGTGCGTCTCTGCACACACTGTAATGGAGAGACTAATCTCAGTGAGAAGGTTTTCGGTGTTTGATTTTAGTGGCATGCAAAACTTGGAAGCAAAAAGCTTTGCAGACTTGCAGAGACAGAAGGCAACTTGTGTAGATCCCTAGACTCAGTGCTTTGCATGGTCTCTTCTGTACTTCATCTGAGTCCTATGGCAGGTGAGATGTTCCCATGATGGATACAATGCAGCATCTCATAGACCGGTGGCTTTCAAAGCCTGTGTCTGCAAAGAGGCTAAGAAAGAGAAGGAAAATTTCAGCCTTAAGTCAGTTTTGTAGAGCATGCCAAACCTCTGCCCACTGTTTCTGGGGCATTAATCATCTACATTTGAAAGGCGAGAAGGATTTTTTTTTAACTTCTGGGCCAAATCCTGGGTCCTTACTCAGACATAAGTTCTGTGGAAGTCAATGGGAGTGTTGTCTGAGCAAAAACTGCAAGATGAGGCCCATAAACCATAGTGATCTGGAGGGTAACCACACAGAATGCTTTGTAACACCAAGAGGCATGCTTGGTCCTCAGGACTCCTGCTGGGCAAGTCTACCGTGCATCCTTTCCTTTTCAGCCAATGTAAGAGTTACTGGGCTCTGTCCCTACAAAGGATAAAATCGTGATAGGAGGTTTATTCAGGACCTGTTCTTTGCAGAGGGAAAGAAAGAAGTCAACAGAGGCTTTGTTGCGTGGATTAATCTCTTAGAAATAAAATACATGTTGTAAAGTGGCAGCGGTTGTACGAATACTTGTTGCACGACAGAAGAAAGGATAATACACATGAATTTATTGCCGTACAAAAGAAGGCTCTTGCATGTTCCTGGGTGAGGCATCTCGAAGCAGTATATTGGGTTCTCCAGCGAAATGAAGCCACAAGAGCTATGGAATCTCCATCAACAAGTAAGCAGGGCCTGGGGAGTGTTTTTTATGAGCAGACTCACTCCTTAAGTTGTAGGACCTATCACATCTGGGAAGACGAGGTGGAAGGAAACGGAGGAAGAGAGACTTTGCTGATACAAGCTGGAGTAATTCCTGTGCTGCCGGATAAGTTGCCCTCCTTCCTAACAGCTGCAGATCTGACCTTTTAATGGTTCAAGTGCTAACACAATCCTGATCCTTGGTTAGGCTTCCTTACTGAAGGTGTAGAACAAGTGAAAATAATAATCAGTGCGAACGGTTGTTCAGAAATATCAGCTCATGAGCATGTTATACTGAATGTTCATATACTTTACGTAGGCTACTCAACGCGTTTCCCTGTCTCTACCTCACTTGGATAGTTGTGATGTTAGCATTAGCATTTAGGATACTTTAGACCCAATTGTATAAAGGCCAAATACTTCCTGCCTGTAGCCAGGGAACGGAATTAGGTGTCTGCCCTTCTGCCTACTCAAAGAATAGAAGCAGGTCTGCATCCTATTTTACTTGACGGTTTTTTGGTCATACTTGGCACTGCTGTGCCTTTTTTTGAAGGGCTGAAGAGTCATCTGGGTTTGCCTTCAAAAGAAATAGTTAACATGGGGAAAAATTGCTGTGTCTCACAGAAATATGAGAGCAAGAAAAAAAAATGGCCAATGCAGTTAAAACCAACTGCATTTGAAAAAAAACCTAGCACACTGGTGCTGGAATTGCATTTGGATCAAAACAGGAAAGAATTAAATATACTATTTATATTATTTCTCTTAGACCTTTCTTTTAAACTCGCCTGGTAAAATACAGATCCATGCTTGTCCTCATAGTAAAGTCATTGGCTGGGTGAAGTATGAGGCTGGGTGAAACTTGACCATTATCTGTATCATTTTATAAACCGGTATTGATTACTGTCATGATTCTGTTCTCCTGATGGAGGTTAACATTCCTTTTTACTGGTCTTTTTTTTTGTCCCCCGTGAGAGCATTGTCTTCCTCAAGACAGCAGTTTGCAATTCTCTGTTTGGAACTCTCAAAATAAACTTGTGTCAAATTATAGAGATGAAAACTGGCTGTTAAAAAACCCAACCTGTGCCCAGAGCAGTAACAAGGGTCACTGTAAGAAGGTAGATTTCCCACCTGGCTTTGGCACACCGGGCACATTCAGCCTGGATATTTGTCAGTGCTCTTTTCCTTCCGGCAGTTTTCATTTATTGGCTGCGAGTTAGGGCTTCCCCTTGCAGGACCTCTCTGGGTTCCTGCCTCTGGTTCCCTCCTGCTTTAGACTGACTGTGAACTTTGCATTTTCCTGGCTCGGAGGTAATGAAGTCCACCAGATCAGGAGAGAGCCAGCAAAATAGCTTGGCCGTGGTGTGCAGGGTCCTAGAACCTGATCATCACTTAGGTGTGCCACGCCAGCAGAAAAACATCCTTGGCATGTACATACGTTCATGCCCTGGCTGCGTGAGCTCCAGTCTGAAAGTAGGGTGCGGATTCAGGGTACCCTGAACTTGCTTGGTGACTCTGGCCGACTGGTCCAGAGGTGGCTGGGTTTCAAAGTGCGCTGTTCCTTATATTGACTTTTTTTATTTCCAACACTCAAGTCAATGGGGTTGCGCAGGGTTGGTCCCTTGTGTTTAAGGTCCTTTAGGAAAAACGTGATACTGAAATGGAGATGGGATGGTTTCTGGTATTTATTGCCTGGGAATAGAAGGTAAAGCAAATCCTGCCTTTTAACAACGCGTTTCTTCCTTGAGGTGTTCATGTGTTCACATTGTCATAGACTGCACATAGTTGCACTAGTCCTCTGACTTTTTACAAGACTCTTTTGTACTTTGGCATGGGATTGCATAAATCACAACAAAGTTAGAGGCAGAGCCTGTGTCTTCGGTGCAGGCTCTGGGTGCCTGATAACCAAGGTTGCACATAGGTCCAAAAGAAGGATTTAACCCATAGCCTTGCTTCAGGAGTCCAGTAAGAAGTGATTTTTGTAACATTCCCTCTGTAATTCAGGATTCATCGTCTCTAACAAGAATTTAAAGTAAAAGCATATGTTTCAGAGTCGAATGTTTAAGTCCTCTCTCTCTCTCTCTTTTGTTTTTTTTATTTTTTTTTTTAAATCCCAGGGCAAGCTTATATAACTTAGTTCTGGGGGCAGTTTTACCTGGATAGAAACTGAGTGAGGATGGCAGGACTTGGCTTGTTATCATGAGGGAAGCAGGGATAGAGTTCCATAATTGAAAATAACGTGTAAAAAGCTTGTTTTGAATTTCTCGATGGAATGTAAGAGACTCAGAGGGGGGTTCTGCATCCCCTCAGTTACGGTACTTAATATTTATGCTTTCATTGCACCTTGACAAACATTTCACGTAGTTATTGCTTTGCTTGAATATGGAAATATGTTAATTACGGCCTTTATTCCACTGCCTGCTCTTTTCCTCAGCCTTTTCTATTCAACCCTCTAGGTGGCCCAGCACAATGTGGCTTCTTTTCTTTCAATGAGCTCTTTCCACACTAATAGGGTCCAGGGTGATGTGGAGAACCATGTGCACAAAATTGGTGCACCACCCCCCATCCCTTTGTGGGCATGTCAGGTTAAATTCATATCAGCAGGAGGGTCACTGCCATGATTTTCAATAGCGCGAGATGAGGTGATGACTTCAGACAATGGCGCCACACTCTCCAGTTGGAGACACTTGCCTCACCAGTTGCAGTAGTTAATTAATATGCTAAAAATAGAACCCAGTGATACAAATCGCTGCCTGTTGTACAACAAAGACTGGGCATGTGTAGCTTTGATAGCCAAGTTTATGGTGCTTGTTATGGAGGGAAGTTAGTTTAGAGCTAGAGGCAATGTAAGACTTTCTGGATGCTGAGCTTTAGTCACTCTGGGCCTCTGGCCATTCGCTCGCTGTCTCATTTGCATTATGAATGACATTAAGGGAACTAACAAGGTTATTGGGCATAGAAGTGTTCTCATGTGACCCCACGTGGAAGCAGACCTACAGCAGTGCTAGTTGGCAGGGGCACTGTGGCTCTTTATTCAGCTTCCTAGGAAGACGGTTTCTGGGAGTAGATACAAAACCAGCCACGAGAAAACAGGCGTTTGGATAATGTGAAGGTCCTGATGCAAGCCCCTAGGAGGCAAGGAAGTTCAGGGGGCAGGCTGGAGCTGTGTCCTTCTCTCAGCCCGTCAAGCCTGGGCGATGCTGAGCGTTGGGTGCGGGATGCAGGAGCTCACTCTTCTGTGGGTCTTCCCCACCAGCCACTCAGGGCTGGGTGAAGCTGATCTGTGGGGACTCAGTGACCACACATGAGGCTGTGGGTCCACCCGGGCCTCCGAGTGGGTCCATTTTTCCCTACTGCTGGCTCAAATGATGGGTGGGAGCGGGTAGGTTTTCTTTCTCACCCACTGCATCATAGCTTCCATAGGGACTGTCCAAACGCCAGCAGAGTTTGCGAGGTTTTACATCATCTTTTTATTACGTCTTCCTTGAAACTCAAGACAAGGAGGAGTAAATTATGTAAAGTCCATTGGCACCCATAGTGGCCGTGCATAACTAGGAGATGGTTTGGTAAGTCCAACGATGGAATGCAGGAGTCGCATCCCAACCTAGGGCCACCTTGGCCAAGTGCAGCCTCATTGATGCCAATGCAAGCACACGGGATTTGCAAACCCAAGCAAATGCAGCGTGCACAAGAGGAGAAACAGTCCCATGGAGACGTAGTCTTGTTTAATTTATCCCTTTTCTAAAGAAATTAGTGCAATTGCTGATGAATTTCTGTATGTAGATAAGAGCAGATTTTTGGGATGCTGGGGCTCTTCCATAAATGTTTGAACATTCTTAAATATTACACACGTTTGTTATTTCCTCTATGGACCGAGACAAAACTCTGGACAGTCATGCAAGCACATAAACACGTACAGCCTTTATAAAACCTCTCTTTATCCGAGTTCTTTAACCATTCCTGCTTTTCATATTGGACTTCGTAAACTGGTGGCCTATCTATCACATTTTTTCCATGGAACCACTAGCTACCAGGTGAACCCACAAGAACGAGCTGCTACAGCAGTGACCCAGAGCTGAGTGCTGTCCCCCCCCACCCCCCAACGGTCAAAATGGCATAAAATGAGGGCCGTTTTGAGGGCTTAAAATCCCACTGTATTTATGGCCTAATGATAAGTGCAAGCACAAGCTGAGGCACTGGGGATAGGGCAGGCTCTGTGGGGAATGCATGTGCCATGTATCAGGTAGCCTTATCTGTTTTCCCTGGTCATCTGTTTACAGGCTGGATGGGGCTAGTCCTTGCCTTGTGTGTATAAATCCACATGAGGTAAATGTGAAAGTGATTTTGATAGCGGGAGTGCAATTCCTGTTACCTAGACATGTGCCGAGATCAGCATCCTCAGGGCTGTCCCCCCCACTGATAAGTAGGAGTCAAGGCCCTCCTATTGATGCACTCATTAGTGGGGGCAATATAACTTAATTTCCAAGATCATCAACTTTCCTCTGTACAGTGGGTTCTTACTATTACAATAGTGCATAATTATTATTTTTATAATAATGTCAGTCCATAATCATTGCATCTGTCGGTGGGAACTTGCTCCTTCAGAAGTGGTTGTCGGAGTGTGATGTATGCTGGGCTCCCCTGGTAGGAAGGACAGCGAGCTACAGCAGCATGCGATGGTGGGCTTGCAGGTGGTCATCTTCCAGTGGCTTTGTGGGACAGATAAATGCACGTCAGGGTTTCATAGGATCATAGAACCACAGAATGGTTAGAGTTGGAAGGGACCTTAAAGATCATCTGGTTCCAACCCCCCTGCCCTGCGCAGGGACACCTCCCACTAGACCAGGTTGCTCAAAGCCCCATCCAGCCTGGTCTTGAACACTTCCAGGGGATGGGGCAGGAGGGCTTCAGCTGCTCCTTTTCTCTCCCCTCTTCTGACATTCCCTCTCCAGGCCGTCTAGATGAACATTATGACCTGAGTCCCATTCTTACCTGACTGCTTCATTCCTCATGGGTCCCAGGGACATATTCCATCCTGGAGAAGAACATACTGTCTCCACAGCTGTTGCAGTATCTGCCAGCTCAGAGTCTGGGAGGCCGAGAACAACTCTTCATGTGTGTAAAACTTGAGTGGTTACGCAGGCATCAAGAAGGTTACAGAATTTGTGCTCGCTGAAGAGGGAAGGCTTGGGATCTGCCTGTAACAGAAGGGCAGTTTTCTGTAACAATCTGTTTCTGTAAATAGGCTGAATATATTGATAGCGGTTTATTTCATATTAAATATTATGTGAGTTGCCTCTTCCTGCTCCTCCAGTCCCCCCAGCTGAAAACTGGTAGGGAAGGGTTTGTTAATGAGTTATTGTTGAACCAAACAACTTGCAAACTAAGTTTAATTTTAGGGAGCTATCAGTAACCAAGAAAATCTCCTTGAAATGGTATTTAGTAAGACATGCCAATAAGCCAGTGCTGATGGCAGTATCATAAACCATAAAGTGGCCTTATAAAGGTCACAAGAACATTTGGTTTTATTTTCATTTCTCTCCTGATCTCTGCAGACATGTGAGAGGAAGTTTTGAAATGTATTTTTAACTTGTTTATTAAGAAATAGTAGTAATGACAAATGTGATCTTTGTTTTTTCTTTGATTATGTAGCTATGGGCTGTAAGTGTTCTTGCTTCCTAATTGCAAAGGTGGTAAAGATGAATTGTTAATTAAAATCTCTTTCCCGGACAGGTCTTTAAATGCTCGCGTTAATTAAGTCTTTAAAAATTGACGTGACTAAAAATCTCAGTTTGGTCCTTTGTGATACCGTATTCCAGTTAGTTTTCCAGTTACACAGAGAACTCTAATGTGACTGAGACCCAAATTTCTGACAGAAATTACAGAAAGCCTCCTTCTTCTCTTTCCTTTTCTTTAAAACTAAGGAAAGACTATTAAAAATTGTCCAGGTTTACTTTATGCATCAGTGAGAATAAAAGACCGAACCACATTTCCATTTTAATTTGCAGATCTGTTACCCTTCCTTTGATTGCTTGTGATGAGCAGTGTGACTAATGAGCTCTGCTGGACCAAAAAGAGTGGCACTTTTCCCTTTCTTTTACTTCCCCGTTTTTTATTCTTGGGTGTGGTTTTTTTATGTTGCTTGCCTCTGATGTTTTGCAGCTTTTCTGGTCTGGGCTTGGACTAATTCCCAGATCTGTTCTTGCAGATTTTAACTTTGCCCTGTACCCACCGTCAATGATAGCAACTGGAAGTGTGGGAGCAGCCATCTGTGGCCTTCAGCTCAATGACGGGGACAGGTTCACGGACCTCCTGGCCAAGATCACAAACATAGATGTGGTGAGTGTCCTGCATTCCTCTTCTTCTTTCACTTCTGAGGGTGCAGTGTGAGAACCAGGCTATCAAGCCCAGTGAAAGCCCAGTGGAAAGAAGGAGGGGGAAGCTCCCAGAGCAAGTGGGTTGCAGTTGTGGAGATGGCACCTTGCTTGCAGTGCTTTGGATGCCCAAAGCTCCTTGGCCTCCACTGGGATCAATTTTCATTCACACCTTGTTCAGCAGCTTGGTGGGGAGAGCCTGCTTTGCCTTCTGTGGCTGGTGGTCAGGCTTGTTTTAGGGGGGAGCCACCTTGGGTACTGCCCCGGGTGATGGGTCGAGCAGGCAGACAGCATCCGCTGGGGCGTAAGGTAAACCAGTGTGTGCACTGGTCCTTTGTTCACAACCTTGAAACTGCTCTTCTGGTCCTCAATGAGGTGTCATCTAAAAATCCTTCACTTGGAGGAAGTGAGTAATGAGCTAATCCTCCAGCACTGGCACAATAAGAGGCAGGTGCAACCCAGGCTATCTGGGTTTTCACTGAGCTCACGCCAGCAAGGGCATTTCTTGGCTTGTCAGAAAGTCCTGCTGGCAGGAGAGGTGAATTTGATGGCAGTTCAGTGGTGCTCAAGCTCACTCAAAAGTGAGTTTGATGACTGGAGGTTGGCTTCTAGTGGGGACATCAGAAACACCCAAACCTGGCAGCTGTGCTCAGCAGTCTCAGCAGAAAGCTGGGAGGACTGAAAGGAGCACTCAGGGTGCCTTCCCCGAGGGCTGGTGCCTCTCCTGCTGCATCCCCGTGTCTGTGGGACACTGTGGGGAGAGTTTACGCTCGTGCAAATCCAAACTGCTTGGTCTATGGATAAACAGGAGTTTCAGCTCTTGTGAAGCTGACGTGTTTTGCCGTGGTGAAATTCACTCAAAAGGAAAGAAAATGAGTGAGGCTTTCTGAAGTGCAGGCCACTAATAAGCTGCTGCTTTTTTTTTTTACCATAAAAGTATCAGTTTCCAATGCATCATCCTTAACATGTGCTAACTATAAATCCTTTTATTCCTTTTGCTTCGCAGAGTAAATACAGTGTGCATAAGGTCTGTGATAACATTGTCAAGAGAAGGTTTGTTTTTTCCAACAAACTATGTTTCTATGTTTTGCTTAAAAAGGAATAGTCCAGTTTAACAAAAAGGAAAGAATTTAGCTATTTCTTTTTTTCTTTCAATCATATTGATCCTAATTTTCAAGTGCAGTTCTGGGGCTTCCCATTTCTTTTGATTGGAACTGACTTTTGCACAGAAGAAGGAACATTTCCAATTCTGAATGCTTATAATGTAAATCAAGTAGCTGCAGAAATTTTAACATACATTTATTTCAGTGTAGGTGAAAATTTTACACAGGTAATTGCTCTTTCGTGCCTGTTTTTATAACTGTGGAGAAACGGTGATACATTACAGTATGCAGCAAGAGCGTGCAAGAAGAATAATCCTATATAACAATTCAGGCTGCATGGCCTGGTGCAGGTATCGCACAAAGCTTATTTGTACAGTTGTTACATTTAGACTGGGTAAAGCCATTATGTTTACTTCATTTATGCAGATAATAAGAATTATCCATTACTGGTGCTGATATTGGCTGAATGAAATTTTCTCCTTGGATGTTTGTCTGACTGGATGTGACATGATGAGTTTTGGATGCTGCTTCCAGCAGATGTCTGGGAGGACTCTTACGACAAGTGGGCAGATGGAGGAAGACGAGGATTTAGGGAGAGACTAATATCTTGTTAGCAAAGGTGCTGTCTTCAGCCAAGGCTGTGAGTATCCACAGAATAAGGAAAAGGGTGCTAACCACCAAAAGCTTCTTGTATAACTCCATGTCTTAACTCCCATGGGGTGTCTGAAAGTTTGGTGCCCCACCACTACGATTTTCCTTGTTATACGATGATGCCAGATGAAGCTGTTCCTGCTTCGCTGTTGATTATTTTCATGCTTGTTCTTGCACATGTATGCCCACACAACTGTTCATATCCTTGTGTTTCAAACCCGTCCTGGAACTGATCCAGCTTAAAGAAGGGGGAAGGACCGCTTGTTGTGGTTTCAGGGTTGGGGGGTCAGGGGAGCTTGCTTGGTTTTCTAAGCCGGGTCAGTTCACCGATAGATGTCCAAGAACAGTCTCACAACCAGCTGAGAGAGCGGTGCATGGTGGCACGGGGCAGGACCGTAGGGGGCGGTGGGGATGAGAGGAGTATCTGTAACCATCATTGTCTGTGAGCTTCTTGTACTACAGCTATAGAAGTTGCAGCCTGCTGGACTGACTGGGTACTCGGCAGGACAAGGATAATGATGACAGCGAGGGAACAACAGCGTGGGGTGAGGAATAGCCCTTATGGGGTCAGAGGAGGGATGGGAAGGCTTGCAGAGTGCAGGAGAAGAGAGTAATTGGAAAGTTTAGGGGAAGCCTTCACAGGGTCGGCACCTGCTTCTGCTGCTGTAAAGCAGAATGGAGCACATCACTGCCTGCAGAAATCTCTGGGTACGCCTTTGGAAGAACCCTTTTTGAGGACAGAAGCAAGTGGTGCTCAGGTACCACCAAAACCCAATGCTAGAACAGATACTCTCAGCAGAGCTCATCACTTTGTTCCTGTGCCGTCTGATTAACGATGCCGCCTTTCCATCAGTAGACCATGTTCCCCATGTTGGTGAGCTCCAGACAAACTTCTGATACTGTTTCCACAGTATTTTAGCACTTTTTAGAAGGGTAATGCCAAGGTAGCCCTTGCTGGTGTATTTGAGGTGTTCGGTGGGTTTTGATCAACCATGAAGTACCTGGTTCTCTCTTTCTGGAGATGCCAGAGGGTTTTCAGGGTAGTACTTCATCTTCTCTAAGAGCTTCCCTGTGCAGTCACAAGGGTCTTATCCCTCCTTGCTCTTTTTCACCATGGGCAGGTTTGCATTGCAGTGACAGCATGGTGCTGACAATACTCAGCTCTTAGGTGAGGGCAAGCGGGCTCAACACGTAAGCAACAAGGGCAATGTCATTGGGACCTTGCAAGATGCTTAGCTATGCCTCAATTCCCTGGTCACAGGGAAGACCATTTCCCTCCTTCACCCATCACTTTTGCTGGCAAAGAGATTTTGAGCATCCCTTCCTGATGCAGCCCTTGCTGCAGTAATCTGTTCCTTGGCCACCTTCATGCATGGATCCATGTTTAGAAGGTCCCACAAAGCGAGATGCAGCTCCTCGCTCGCGTAGACGCTCCTCACGGGGGAAATTACACCCATGGGTTTTCCTGCTGCACCTCCCCGTGTGTTTCTTTCTGGTTGCTGGTGGGTGCTTTGCTTCTTCACGTGTGAAGCCCTGCTTGAATCGGGATCCCAGGTGCTTCCCAGTCTCTGTACTGGGGATGTTGGTACAGGCTTGTCAAGGCCAGGCTTGATGAGGCTCTAAGCAATCAGATCTAAAGATGTCCGTGCTTACTGCAGGGGGGTTGGACTAGATGACCTTTAAAGGTCCCTTCCAGCCCAACACATTCTATGATTCTATGACAGAAGAAAAATCAGAGTAGGGTGTCTTTCTGGTGGAATTTTCTTTCTCCTTGGTCTGGTAGAGCCCATGTTAATTGACTTTCTGAGCATGTTGCGAGCATATTATACAGGACCGCTTTTGAGGGGGAATACATGGCTTTTTTTGCTCTCTTGGGAGCTTTTCTGGATTCTCTTCATTTGATATTTATTGATACACACTTAAAGCTCATGTTCTTTATTGTAGGAGATACTTGAAGCTTTCCCAGGCATCCCAGCACTACTTAGTATGAGACTTTTTTGCAGCATCTTGCAGATTGGACAAAATTTATCTCTCATGATGAATTTTTCTATCCTGATTGGTTTAGTCTGAGAGAAAATACCTGCCGAAACAGCGTAGTAGTTCTTGAGCGGTTAGAAGAAAAAGAGACAATTTTTGCCTTGAAAATTTCTTCACGCCTTTTATTTGAAATGTAGCAGATGGGTTTTTGTCAGAACCGTGCTTTTTTGCCATCCTGGTGAAAATCTTCCCAGATTTGGCTAAGCATATATGCCTTTGGGAAAAAAAATAAAAATAAAAATCACTCTTCCCAAATAACAAAGAACTCTTAACATTTTACTGGTGACATCCTCTCCAAGAGTCTGTCGGCACTGGGTAGAGACAAGCTGTCTTCCCTTTGCTCCTGGTCTCAGCCCACCACAGCACAGACCGCTGAGGAGAGAGTCTCACAGCCCCCGACTCAGGGCATGCTTGGGACAAAAGAGGCTTCTGGATAATTTAATCACTAAAAAATTTAAGTCTTTGCAGAAGCTAGAGGTGCTTTCATTTTTTCAAGGTGTTCCTGTTGTTGTGACAGAGGTGGCCGTAACTCAAAAGTCTGTCTCCTGCAAGCTTTGAAGTCTCAGCCCAAGCAAAGGTGGCCAGAATTTTTAACTTGGTCAAAATAGTGTATTTTTCATTAGCCAGCTATTTGGAAACAGGAGAAATACTTTGGTAGATGCTTTCCCCGTGACTTGTGGGTTGGAGTCAGGGCCCAGGACTGGAAAATTTCATCCCACATGTTAAAGCTTGGGAGAGAGATAAGCAACTGAAAAGAAGGTCTCGGAGAAGTATCGGGCAGTCTTAGCAATAGGTAGTAATACCAGCCTCATCTGTAAAATGTATTGTTGGAAAAAATGTCCTGGCTAGATTGTGTAAGAGTTAGCCCAGGGCTGCGTTCATGAAGAGTAAAGACTATTGTAACATATTTTACGCTGTGACTTAATTGAAGTTGAATGAACATCTTCAGTTCTCTCACTTCCTAATTTCTGATGCCTGAGAGCTCTTCCTGCAGCAACACAATTAATTCGTCGTCACTGTGTGAAGGATTTTGTTTTCAAAGGGGAGGTTAGGGAAGAGGAAGAAACGAGAGCTCCTAAGCTCCAGGAGCATCACGTGGTGGAAAAGGAGGGAACTCACAGAAAGTATCATACTGCAGAGAGAAAACTTTTTGCCCCCTCTCCATGCCTCCTGGTAGCCCACAGAAAATGGCAGAGAGATGAGGTCCAGAGGGTCCTGGGGTGCTTCTGCATCTTTTTTTTTTTTTT
>VYZM01020631.1:337901-353326 GCA_013398915.1 Dromas ardeola
TTTTTGAGCGCATGATTGCTTAGCATGGAAACAGATGATGGGACTTTCTCATTGGCTTTCCAAAAAATGTCACCGTCTGAGGTGAAGCATGAAAAATTTCAGCTTCAGAGTTGCAAGGGTATGAAAATAGAGAATGATAATGAAATCCTGATGCAGCTTAACTGCAATGAGCTTTTCTGAACTTTTACTGGTTTACAATGATAATTTGAGGGTGCTATCTGTTTGCTAGGAAACAGCAGCATAAACCAAGAGGCCGAAGTCAATGGAGTTACTTCAGATTTACAGTGGTGTAACTGAGACTGGAGTTTGGCATTTAGTGCTATAAAGTTTTTAATGGTTGTTTCATTAAGAATGAGACCAAAACTATGTTATTAGTAAACAGCATTTAATTTAGAACCCAGCTGTTGGGTAAGCAGACAACCAACACACGAGTGTTTCTTTCAAAAACACGTTGGTGTCAGCTCTCCTTGTGTGAATCCATAGCAGTGCTCCAGACTTCAGATGAGATGATAGTACAAGGCATCCTGCCAGTGTCATTCTAGGGATAACAGTTATTTTTGATAAATAGCTGCCCTGGGCCATTTGGTGAAGGTCGAGTCGCAGTCTGAAGAGACAGTGACAACAAGGCCGTGCAAACCTCGGTTTCATTACTCCTTCCACCTACCAAAATAAACACCACGGAGCTACTCTTGGAGAATCGGAGAAGCTCAGCAGCCTTATGGGTAGTGAAAGTTGCTCTGCATGGTATTTCTGAATTGCCTTTTCTGACCGTTATTGTCCCAAAGAGTTGTTAAGAGCTAGTCCCACACAGCTTCACACAGCTCTGCAGGATGGGGCTGTCCAAGCCGTTTTGCTGCCGGAGGGTGGGAATGTTTCCTTTGCTGTTTCTTGAAGAGGAGAGGAGAGGCTGGTGGGCAAAGAGTTAACAGACCTACTCACGGGAAGCGCGCCGAGCTCCCTGTGCATCTCTTGGTGGGTCATTGCAATGGAAAAATAAACAACTCGTGAAGTCAGGAATTTCCATAGCATCCCAGACCAGCACTCCAGTGTGCGCAGTATCCTGTCCCCGGTGGAGCCAGATGCTTCAGAGGAGGATGCGAACATCCCCGCTGTGTACAATTACGGGATGTGAGGAAGGATAGCTGAACAAGTAGGGCACATTTTAAGACCTTGCAATCCATATTCTGCTTTGCCACAGACCTGTCTGGGGCAAATCTATCTCCTTACCTCCTGGAAGAGCAGCCATCAGTTCAGTGTGTGAGCTCGCTGGCCCTGCGTCTGGAAGCCGCCTCTCTGCCCGTGCCTGGGAGCCTTCTCACAAATCATGTGTGGGGCGTGCACACCCTGGGCTGGCTACTGCTTGCAGCTCCCTTGAGTCTGTCCTGAGCCCTTCCGTTCTCTGGTACCCCAGATCTTCTTGTGGATGGGAAATATATTAAGGTTTCTGAGGAGCTTAAGACACTACTGCAGGTGTGGGTAGATGAGGTCTTTACCTGTTACAAAGCACCTTGGGCCAGAATTTTGTAGGCTAAATTCAGTGAGAATTAGGCACACAATTAAGTTTTAAAGTTAACCCTACTTTGAGCAGAAGGTTGTGTTAGGTGACCTCCAGAGGTCCCTTCCAACCTCTTGCTATGAGGCTGAGTACACTGAAACATAAAAATGATTATCCCATATTAAAAATGTGTTCAGGCTTACATCATTGACAAAAGCTGGCAAGGTTAGATCCCAGATTAAGCTGGTTAGTAGCTGTTTGTGTAATGAACTCTGTAGCACCATAGCCGCCAGAAGGGCTAGCCAGGTTCGCTGTGTGTGATAGTGAGGATTGTATGTGCACGTAAGGAGCATCTTCTTCCTAGAGCCCAGCTCTCACAGTTGCATCCGGATGACAAAAGGAGTTGTCTTCCCCAGCATCAGCAGCAGGTAAAAGGTTTTCAGGCAGAGCTGACGTGTAGGTTTGTACGCGGGCACAAGTCCTTTTTAAAAGTCTGTTCCCAGATGGGAACTGTTGTGTATTGAGTGGTTTTGAAAATCCAAAGCATACTTAAGGGCCTGAGGTAGAAAGAAAAAAAAGGAACCAAGCTTTTCTTAAAGTCTTGTTGAAACAGTTGGCTGTGGGCCCTTGAAAATGCAGAGTCAGGCTGTTTTGAAGACTGGATCCATAATAAATGGCATTTAAAATATCTACACCTAAATGTGCTACATGTGTCAGTGCTGTGATTTTTTTTTTCCCCCCCAAGGTCTGAAAAGCCTCTTCATAAAGATCCCTGCAAATTTCTGCACAGAGACAACGTTCAGAACCACCACACTCAAGAATTCAGTTTCTCTTGAGCCGCAGTATAAAATCATGGAAATCTATCTTGAATGGATAGCATTTGAACATTGTCCCTACAGCACATACACCATTTATCCCCTCTTTTGTAGTGTTTAGGGCCTGTGGTTTTGGAACCAAGTAACAGGACTCGCTGTATCTTATCCTGCCTTATTTGTTGCAGACCACATTTTGTATGCAAGGAAACAACAGACAAAATAGCCTCCAAAAGAAAGGAAGAATGAGATAGTTTCCTAAGTTGTCTTTGCCTGAGTTGGCAGCTGCTCCGCTTCATTCAGCTTTTTGTTCCCCAGTGAGTGCTGTGCGTGTGTAGCAACAATGGGGTGATGCAGTTACACCGCGGGCTCATGGCGGAGTTCCGTCAGATCCATTCATAAATACAGCCTCGGCCAGCGCGCCGAGGAAGCCAGGCCCCCTGAGGAACCGGCTCCGCAGCCCCAGCATCGCCGCCGGAGGAGCTCAGGGGCTGGCCGTAGTCGGAGCGTTGCCCCCGACCTCCGGCGGGGGATCCTTGCTCAGCTCATACAGCTTTCTATAATGCAGGCAGGTTGTTGCAGCTTTTTTAAAATCACCTTTTTCAGTTAACACTCGTGGCATTTTTCACGGCAAGGTAAATTCACAGCTTTTCACATTTGCAAAGTATACCTGTTAGAGAGGGATGATCAGGTTGAAATCCCAAGTCACATTAAAGCAGGGAGTAGAATTTTGAGCATGGCATCTGGCCCTGGATCGTCCTGCCAGCGTTTCGGCTTTACTGTCACTTTTTCCAGTTCTGAAAACATTGTTCTCTCCTGTTGCTATGAGAAATACCCACACGAGCAACAGGAAACCAACAGACTGACTGTTGAAGCAAACAGTGGAACTGAATCTAGAAAGTACACTGTTGAAAGTGCTGAAAAGACTGAAAAATTGCAGAGAAAAATGTGCCATCTTTCAGATGCTTAATGTTAGTCATCTTATGTATTGCATTATTACAATAATGTAGCAATAGTAAGTGGAGAAATTCTGGCATAGATAAGATTTTGGTTTTTTAAAGCGAGATGTCCTCATTAGTCTGCATGAAATGCCCTTTGGAACAGCAAATTACTATTTTCTGTACTTGCAGATGGAAAAACAGAGACATAGACACTTATCTGTAATTGATGCTCTCTGTTACAGTAGCAAAAATAGACACATTTAGGAGGGAAAATATTTCTGTTTTTAAACTGTGTCCATTAGATGTGAGATCACTGAGATACAGTAAATGTAGTAAATGGGCATGATATTCCCACAGCAGCTTTTCGGGCTCTTGTTTTGGAGAATGTCGGCAAGCTAAAGGCCAGCGCTCGGCACACGAAGGCCCCGCTTTGGGAAGGAATCCCTGTTTATGTCAACAATGAAGCATGTGCCTTGGAGAGGTTTGAATTGGGGCTTAAATGTGAACCAGCAGAGGAATCCAGCCGTCTTTTGTGTTTAGGAGTGCAGATGACACGTTCCACGCTGGAATTTATGTAAATCCTGACTCTTTAATGCATGTCTGATTGCTGCTTTCTTAGATTATCCAAGCAATGCATACATGACCAGTGAACGGTATTGTCACTTCAGATACCTCCAGCATCCTTCCCATTTATCATACAAGGTCCTGCACCTAAAAAAAGTCCTGGTTTTCTGGTTTCCCTTTGCAATTAGTTTTAAGAAAGAGGAAGAGATCAGGGGCGTTAACAGTTATTTGTGAAGTAATTTTGTGAAGTAATTAATG
The DNA here is from genome assembly GCA_013398915.1 of Dromas ardeola. Taxonomy (NCBI): domain Eukaryota; kingdom Metazoa; phylum Chordata; class Aves; order Charadriiformes; family Dromadidae; genus Dromas; species Dromas ardeola. Next base: position 341,972 of record VYZM01020631.1, read on the forward strand.
TATATGTGGAAAACCAACCACCCTTTAACACAAAAATGCCAGAAGGCTTTTGCAGCGTTCCCAACTTTGGGACTTTGAGCGCTCAGCAAAGCGCCCAGGGTTTGGATCCAGGCTTCTAAGTCTGGTCAGGAAACGCAGCAGCATCAAGAAGTATCCAGTAGAGTTATAGCTCAGTATTTTACATCATTTGTATGCGTACGTTATATATAACAACAGCTGTGCTGTTATTTTGCGGCTGCTGGTTGTAAAGGGGAGTAGGGATGCAGTCTGGCTTTTGAAAGCCCTGGAGAAATATCCCGCTCAGCCACGGAGCGGGATTGTCCTCAGCTGTGGCGTTGCAGAGGATTTCATGGCTCTGCCGTGCTGTTGGCCTGAGCTGGGCGCAGCTGGGGCTGTGGTGGGAGAGCAGGGGTGCCGATCCCTGCCGACCTCCGCGGGGTTGCCACGCTCTGCTCTTGGCAGCTGGATGTCCGCACGTCCCAGGTAGGGGCTCCGAGATAGTGTCGCCTCTCTTCAGTCGTTTCTCACTGCTCTGATCAAAGCTGTTCAGCTGGATCAGGCTTTGGCTGGTGCCGACCTTATGTGTTCTGTGGTTGCTGATGCACAACACCTCACCGGAAAGCTAAGATCTCATCAATGGTTAAGCAGTATTTAAATTTAACAGAATTAAAATGGAACTTTGTTAAGCAGTGGTTTTTCAGTCCTTGTTTTCTGCCTTAAATGCCGCCATAATGCATTTTCTCTGGATACTGGTGTTCCCGAATGAGTGGCATCTTGGATGGGCAAAAGCTGGGTGGCTGCAAGGCTCAGACCAGTTTCCATGTACCCCTTAGGAAGCTCGCTGGGCTAAGCTTTCTTATTTCTTCTCGAAGGCAAGACCAAAACTGAGATGCAAAAGGGGAATCTAAAAATTACGATAGAAAAAGCGCTGTGTCCTGAGGCACTGTGGAAGAGACCAGAGCTAAGTTCATCACTTCTGCAGGGCATGCCTCCCTGCCTGCCGGCGTCAGGGAGCGACGAAGCTGCGGTGGCTGCTGGCACAAGGAGCACACGGTCCGGCAGTCCTGGGTGTTACCTGACCAGTGTGGATCCAGTGTGGATCGTTTCTCAGCCCTGCCTGGCTGTGAAATGAATTCTGGTGCTTTGAATCTGGTTTAGAGTGGTTGTCATTGTGGGAGTAGGTGCAATAAGTAGGCAGCCACAGTCCCCTTACGGTCACAGAAGCTCTGGATTGATTCAAAGTGGAGAAGGAGAGAAACGATGCGTGGCTGAAATAGTTTACCTTCTTGTGATAGCCCTCCACTGTCAGAGTTTGAAAGGAGTGATCTTTTTCTTTGTGGCAAAGGTGGTGAAGTGCTTCTCAGTTGCTGCGGGATCTGGTGCAGAGACCATTGCCGTCTGAAAGGTGCCATCTGTCAGCTTCCGTTTGGATGGGGTGCCAAGGAAGACTTGAAAATGGCTAGATAAAGTCCATGGCAGAAACCCAAGCCAAGTTAGTAAAACACCTATAAAATGCTTTTTTCAATACCCTCCCCCCCTTTTTTTTTTCCTTTTTTTTTTTGATTTATCAGTCCAGTCATGATCTTGCAAGGTGGAGAGGATGTCTTGCACCTGTTTAACTCAGTAAAGCTCAGGCAACAGGCTGCGTGGGTCATGAGGAGGTAGTCCTGGAGCTCGGAGCAGTCAGGACTGAAAATCCCAGTAATGAGCAGTGCAAAGCGAGAGCGTGTTGGTTGAGTTGAGTGGGATGCCTCCCCTAATAGCTTGCCAATGCGCTATAAACATCAGTTTAAAACTGGAAGCTGGGGGGCAGTATAGGGTATATATATTACAGAGGTGTTGAACAGTTCAAGAAAATAAATTATGTATTATATTCTGCAGGATCTTTCCTAGTGCTTGTGCTTACTTTCAAGATTATAATGAATGGAAATAGAAATCCTCAATTATTATTGGCTTGAATAAATAGATCCTGCCATAGCACTGCTGATACCTCCTTCCAGTCATTTTCACTGCCAGCATTTCCATCAAAGCCATGAGGATACTCCTCATCGGACATAGAAAAGCATTTCTTTTCCTTCGAATGCATTTCAAGTGTGCTAGTAAAATCACCCAGGGATGAAAAAGTTTCAGAAAAAAAAGAAACCCAAAAGTTAATTGCCTTTTTAGTTCTGTACATGCTGAAGTAAAAATAAAACTATGGAATGGAAAGTACCTGAACTATTTTAATCATTAAAACTACTAGACTGTATAGAAGAATGGGGAAGTTGATCCATGTGACACACACTTAAAAAACTTTTTCATAAAATCAACAAAGGCAACGCTACAATATTCTGAAGGAATGGCCCGGTCCCTGTATTGCAAAATCTAGGGCCATTACTTCAGTGTATTATAGTGTTCTTTCAAAGAAGAAGTGCTGAAAATAGTGCAATTTATATTTTTTCCCTTTATATAAAGCTTTAGTGTTCTCTTGTCAGTACTATCTAGAGCTTGCAAAATGAAAGTCCAGCAGTAAAATACATAAACATGCAGCAAATCCACATGAAACGTGGAGGGGTTAAAAACACTGCGTCATGGGAAGGCCGGGCTGTTTGTCCTGATGGGTTTTTTTGTATTTTTTATATTGTGTCACAAACTTTGGATAGACAGAAAGTTCCAGTGAAGCAAACAGAAGTGGTAGCCCCATCCATAAAATAAGCCACTTGCTGTATCACACTGTGACAATCGGGCTGATAAGATACTCATAATAAATTCTTTTTTTTTTTGCCTTTCACCCGTGAGATTACCACCCAGCTGGTGTACTTCATACGTCTTAAAGCTAGTTGTGGACTGAGACAGTGGTTCAGGTGCACAGCATATGTGGTTTTAGGATTTTTCGTGTAAGAGTGCAAGTGCGTCGCATTGGCCAGGTGTAGACTTCTTCTGCCAATTCCAGTTTATTAAAAAAGCCAATGATGGGTTTAATTGGCATCTCATCTGGCATAAAGCGCGTTGCTCAAATCTGCCCGCAGCACTCCGACGTTGTGCTGTGCCACGTGTCGTCTGTTGCCCCGCAGCTACCACGGTGAGTAAGAACCCATCGTGTGACCTGAACACCTCGGCAGAAGCGGTGCCGCGGGCCTCTGCCTGGTCTTCAGCAAACGAGGATGGCTGGCTGATGGGGCAGTGCGCAGAGCCAGGATTAACGAACACGCAGCCGCAGCCCTCAGGTGGACGAGTTTGTTAATCTCCATCATCGGTATTGGAGAGTTTGGGCTGCATCCGCTGGTGTGTTCCAGGTGGTTTTGCTGCATAGTTCAGGTTCCCTCATGAATCTGGCGGTGGGTTGGGTTTTTTTTTCCTTACTAGATTTTGATTGTAGAACTTGACAACCTGCAAAGTAACGGTTTCGCTATTTTTGGTTGGTGCTGGCCAGGCAATTTCAGCTCCTGAATGGATGCTTCATAGACAAGACTAATTAAACAGAATGTATTACTCAGACTAATAAAAAACTGAGTTTTAGTATGCAAATATCAACACTTTTTTGGGAAGCTATTTCATGCTGAATGCAACACGCTGGTCATTTTACCACAGTATTCTTTATTTTAAAGAATTCAGTGGTACATTATTTTAAGTTCAAAACCAGAGCTAACACATGACTGAAAAAATAAATCAGTGGCCTGTGGATTCCCGTATGAAATAAAATCTGTGCAAACTGACGATTCCAGTCTGGGCCCCTTCATTGGTTTTACGTACAAAGTGAAGACATCCAAAATGACCCATTCCTCTATAGGATTATCTAGAGATTTTAGCCTCTTCATACATTAAATGAAGCATTGTACTGACCATCAGAAGCTTTTTTAATAACAGTGTAAATGATCATATATAAGGCTATTTAGAAACAGACGAAGTTGGCTCCAAATGCCCAGGCCTTACGTTCCGCATGTCACCACCCTTCCTTCCCCAAGCCTGGCTGCAAGGAAATTGCCTCATTAAGCCCTCCAGTCTGAAGCTGCTTTTAAAACATCTGGCTTATTTTCAGAAGGACATACTATTTTGAAATTGAGCAGAAGAGAGTAAAAAAAGAAGAGATTCTTGTACCAAAAAAAAGTGCACTGTGAGTATAGTCTGTTACAAGAGCCTCCAAACTGGTGCCCCTGCTCGCTCTTCCATTTGAAAATGCCGTGACCCTTGAAGTGACTTGTTGCCATTGCCCTCTCACAAGCAGGTGGATGCTTGCAATGGACCTAAAACCCACTCAAGCTAATAACAGGGGATTTTCTTTATCTGAGTTTCTGATAGCTTTTGCCAGGTCAGTACTTCGGAAGAAAGGCCGAGGAATTTGTCCAGCTCCCATTGTTAAACAAGCAATTCCGGTATTAGGAAATCACTAAGCCCCCGATAATAACAAGAGCAAGCCCCAGCTATATAAAATGTTTACCTGGTTAAATAAAAGTACATATTCTTAACTTAAAAAAATGAGCTTTGCCAGCAGCAGCAGGAAAGTGGCAACAGAGAGAGAAGCCCTTCTCCTTACCCTTTGCTAAAAGGAAAGGAAGAACCCCGTGAGGTGAGGCATGCTGAAATCTTGCTTATCTGTCCTGGACCTCCTCACCGGAGAATCCACTACGCTCACGTTTTATTGCATCTTCAAAGGCATTTGCCTCGGTCTCTTCGCTTCTGAGGCTTCCTGCTCTGGGCCGAGCAAGCTCGGACACTAAATCTTCCCCTCTCTTCAGGAGCGGGACTCCAGCAGAAGCAGCCCCCAGCCGATGGGAGCGCAAACGGGTACATACATACCGTTTTTCCTATAACCTGGTGTCCAGAGGAGGGAAACATGAGTGCCTGGGCTGGCGGGGAACTCCTGCGCACCCCTGCAGGGACCTTGCTGTGCTCGGCTGGGCTTAGGTGCAGACAAGGGTGGCGGTTGCCTTCCTCTGAAGCACAGACCTCCTCCATCATCAGGGCTCTGAATGAACACAGTACTCAATTTTCTGAGACATGTATCTTGTCTAACCCTGGCCTGCGTTTCTTGAGGATACCAAAAGGTATGTGACGCCCACTTCCATGTGCCATGCCGAATTCTAATTATACATGATCTTCTCAAAAAAATACAACAACAGGAAACTTGATAAAGAGCTGGCTAAAGTTGGTAAAATCATTTGCTTTCCTTAACCCTTTCCTTGGACACAGCAGCACTTTTTTTTGTTGTGGTTTCTCCCCTTCCATAAAAAAGCCAGCCTGAGGCAGAGGGTAAAGCGCGGCAAAGTGCAGCTCCAGCGACTGAGACTTGGGAAAGCTGCTGGCAGTGAGCAGCATTGCTTACGGCGGGGCTGCGCTGGGGTACGTATGGCACGGCTGCAGGCCAGATAACTTGACCACAGCTCCTTTTTCTGGGGCAGTCCCACAGTCCCCGGCTCTTGGGACACAAGGCGAGCAGGGGGAAGGCTCGGTCTGGCCGCCACAGGCACACGACGTTGCAGCAGAGTTTTTCTGTATCGCCGTGCCCCGTCCTCTGTTTCACCGTGGTGTTACACACCGTGCTGAGGGAACAAAATCCTGGGTCAGGTTGCACACAGATACTCGGGAGATTTCGATGACATCTCACTCTGGCTTTATCTGATGTGATCCACATCACCGTGAGTATTTTTGTCCCTGATACAGACAGCGTCTCATCCAGCCCCTTTTTTCCTGGGTCAGTTTGAAAAGCCATCCCTCACAGGCTCTCTTTGGCAGATGCAGCTTCAGAGAAAGGTTGTGATGCCTCATTATATTAAGCAGGACAGTTTCACAACAAGGAGAGGACATGATTTGGCAGCTAGCAGCTGCTGGCTAGTAGCCAAGAAAAATGGGTTTTCGTGACCCACTGGAGCTAATCGCGCCCATCGCGGACGTAAATGTCGTCAGCAGAACAGATACTCTGCATTTGACGTGTTTTCCCGGTCTGGCTAGGATGACAAATTAAACCTGCGTACATGAATATTTCAGACTCTCCCGAATAACCTGGTATTGTGCAGAGAAAGTGGGGGGTGTTGGTCGGAGCCCAGCTGCCCAGCATTGCAGTCGCATCCCAGGCTGGGCTCCCGGGCTGACCCTGTGCGGGGTCAGTGCCCAGCTCTGTTCCTCAGCTCTCCTGCCTGGAAGTGGGAATGCTCACACTGGGGTCTTACCGCCCCTGCCAGATGCTGCCGGGGCTCTAGTTAAAATACTCTGCTGTACCACTCCTCTACCACCGAAACCTGCGTTTCTCTGCTGCTTGAAGTTTGAGAGAGACCCAGCCCTTACGCAGACCCAGGCTTCAGTGAGTTTACAGTGTCAGTACCTTTTCCAGTGTTGTAGAAGGACTCCCCAGGGCTGCTTTTAGAAAAAGCCATTTATTGTAGCACCACCTGCCCACCTACGCAGTGTCGTATTGATACTCTCACAGTCCCAGCACGCTGCACATAATTGGCATTGTGTTTATACAGTCATGGCTTGGGGTTTATTTTTCAGTGTCTGCTATAACCAAGTGTTTGACAATGTTTTTTCATACTTTTTTTTTTTTAAATGACCATATTATTTAGTCTTGCAGTGTATTATCAAGAATGTGGAACATCCTGTAATATTTTAATAGTCGTCGTCTTCATCGCTGTGTCTGGCTTAAGTGTGGTGAATCCTTCGCATTTATTTTTTTATTTATACTTCATGTTTGTTGCGGTATCCTGCTCTTTTTCCAAGTGTTACATAGTATAATTTGTAATGTAGTGGTCTCTGAGGCTTGGTCGTGTGTTTTTGACTTACATCTTTTTCTAGTATCTGTCATTGCTTTGACATCTTCTGTGAATTATTGCCAATAACTATTCCTGGGGCTGTTAAAATGGTCCTGCTCTCAGAGTGAAGGTGTGGGAGCATACCCTACACCTCCTCCTCCTCCTCTGCTGCTGAAATCACTTTTCTCCTCTGGAATGCGCTCAGAGAACGATAATGTGTCTGTGTGTTTGGGGCTGCGTTGTTCCTTCCCTTTGCTTGAATTTTCATAGATAAAGAGACCCTTCTTTTGCCTTTGCCTTGGGGACCCAAATGCGTGACTGATAAAAACTCAGCAACGAGCACTGTGCTTTTTCAGGGACCTCAAAACTTCTCTCTCGCTTTGGTTTATCATCAGTTTGCTTGACGGTAAAACTGAAGTGCTTCTGTCTGTGTAACCTTGGTATGGTACATGTTGGTTATTTCAGGAGAAAAATGCAGCTTTTTTGTGGTGAAGACCCACCCAAGTCATTTAACCCTGCATTGGAGGATGCAAAAATTCATACACCCTACCCTTCCTTTTTGGCAACACTTTGGGTTCCTGCTCAAGAAGACCACACAAATGAGCAAGGACAGGTATAATATTAAGACTCGGAGAGTCTAATAAAGATGGCATTAGCATTTTAACCCAGGAAGTTTGTACACTGTGGTTACCTGTGAGAATTCAAGGTTATTTTCTGTCATGGCAGGCACTCCCCGGGAATATCAGATTGATGCTCTTCCAACTTATACTAGCTCAGTAAGGAAAAATACCTGTCTTATCTCCACTAACAGATCAATTTACTTTCTGTCCTCTAGGACTGCCTTAAAGCTTGTCAAGAACAGATCGAGGCGGTGCTAGTAAACAGCCTTAGGCAAGTCCGGCGGCAGCAACAGCAAAGCAATCCTTCTAAGACGGTGGACGAACTGGACCAGGCCAGCACTCCCACAGATGTGAGAGATATCGACCTGTGAGGACATCAGCACAGAAAGTCATGCTTGCTCCCCTGGCCCTTTTATTTTTATTACTATTTTTAGAGTGAAATCTTTTTTTTTTTTTTTTTAATCTGCTCCCACATAGAACGTATTTAAGCTCTTTTAGGTAAAAAAAAAATATACAAAAACTGAATAATGAAAAAAAAAAAGCATTTGGTGCCTGTGATGTTCTACAGAAGGGAATCCCACAATATATTTGGTAATTGCTATTTGATTATGTATCAGTGATATTAAATGCTTATAAAAGCATACAAAGTAGCTAGATAAATGTAAGCCTGCATTTGTGGGAACAAAGTAGAGTATACTTGTCTGTGTATTATGACCTAGTGCATACACCCCTTTTTTAGATTTAAGAAAGGAATCGTGTGTGCGATTTTATGGCTTGACTAGATTGCAAAGCAATAGAATAAGGGGTTTAGGGCAAAGTGGGAAAAGATCCCTGAAGCAATTGAACCATTTTGAATACAGAAGAGATTTGCTGATCTGTCACCTCTGTTATTAGTCAGAAGTGTTTGTTGGATCTCTGTACGTTAGTTTTGTTTACTCTTGCTGTCTGTGGTAGCTGCTACCTAAGAAAGAAGATGCTTTATTTTGCCAGCCAGAAGAGCAGGTGGTTTTGGTTTTTTTTGTTCGTTTTTGGTTTGTTTTGGTTTTGTTTTTTTTTTCCAAATTCCCCTCTCCCCTCTTGACTTTTTCTACTTTACCTTCAGAAATGGTTCATTCTAAACACAGCAGCATCTTTGGCATAAGGGCAATCCCAATCACCCAACTGTGGGCCAAGCCAAAGTTATCGTGTGTTCACGTTAGATGGGGGAAATGCACCAATTAATTCTGAGCAGTCGGCTAATCAGACCGCCTCCGACCTTTGGATTGCAAGATGCGGTGGATCATCTGTGAAAAGCATTATATTCCTTTACAGCGTTAATGCTTCACGTCAATGTTAACTTTTGGCAGCTCCTTAGCATGGCCATAAAGACATTTAAATGATGCTCTGTCCATCTTCCTTTTTAACATATCCTCACTGTGTTGAAGAAGATGAGATTCGGTTTGATCCCTCTTCTGCCTACCCATCTTCCCCCACCACTCCCGCACACTTTTTCAGCATTTCATTAACTATTGATTCACAGTGAGCGTTTTTGTAAACCATTTCATTCGAAAAGCACTTTGAAAATTGTTCCTAAGGGATTAAATGAGATGGTTTATGATGATTTTGCCAAGGAAAAAAAAAAAAAAAAAGAAAAAAAAAAAAAAAAAAAAAAAAAAAAGAAAGAAAAAGTCACAAAAGCAAAGCATATAGCTTTTTATAGTCAATATTTTCCAGTATCTGGTGTACTTGGTTAGTTGCGGTGTTGCTGGAAATACCAACACCTGCTTCAGATGACATTCCTGTCATGACATTCCGGATAAAAGCCTGACGATTTGTATTGTTCAGTGTCACAGAAGGATCTTAATACCACCTGCATGCTTATCTATGGACAACGAAAGAAAATCGCTGGTGCAAAAGACACGAGTGTAAACATCAAGGTGTGTGACTTGGGAGTTTTATTACAAAGGTGTATTCAGTGTACTTGAATTTATTTTTCTGCTCCATCTGTAACGAAGAGGCATTTAGATGGCAAAGGAGTTGGAGCAACTTTTTTTTTTTTTTTTGCACAATTGTATTAACAGTTTGCAAATTATACAGTATGAAGCTGTTGGTTGAAATGTTAATGTTTGCATTTTTAAAACGAAAATCCAGAAAGAACATGCTACTTCGAAGAATATTATATGAATGGACTCAGCCGTATTTGGCTAGATGAGGGTAGAAAATGGAGTAAGATTCTAAGGTTTTGTTGTTTTTTTGGTTTTGGGGGGTTTTTGGTTTTGGTTTTGTTTTTTTTTTTTTGCGCTGCTAAGAAGCTATGATTTGTTTCATTCTTATTCACATTAACAGTACTTAGCTGTATTGTTTCACTGAGTGTGCTGCTATTTTATAAACATTTTTATAATATATTATTTTACTGCTTAAATTTCAAATCCTGAAGTAGATGGTTAAGTGGAGATATGATGAGTTCTTTGATTTACTGGAAATGCCCTGTACAGTTTTTTTTTTTTTTCCTAATAGCGTGTTCATGATTTTTTTTTTAATTTTATTTTATTTTTTCCTTCTTTCTGTTGTTTTATTTTTTTTCCTTTCTTCCTGATCACATCCTGCAAAGACGGTATACTTACCTCAGGTTTACTGGACAAAACAGAAATGGTTCCCATTTTCACAATACCTCACAACGTGACAGTTTGGTTTTTCCCTGGGGCCCGGGCTCCGGCCGTGCCGGGAAGAGGTTGCAGGCAGCCGGGGCGCTGGCTCCGTTTCGGTCTTCGGTGTCCTTTTCATAGTGGAAAAAATGCATTGACTCTCTGCCGGCAGCTTCGCCAGAGCAGGTCCGTGTTTCCCAAAACCAGCGGTGGGGACAGCCTTGTTCTCACCGCTGTCACCTCCCGCCTTGACGGTCTACATTGGGAGCACTGAAGTTCAGCGACGGTGTCTCTCCTGGAGGGAAAAAAAAAAAAAAGTGAATTTTGTGGAAGCAAGACTCGGGAGCCCTGTGCAGCATGTATGACAGATCAGATCATCCCCTGACAGCCCTCCTACGTTAGCAAACATGGCTCCATGGGGGAGCGTGCCAGAGGGTCCCCAGATGGTGGGATGCCCTCTCTGCGCCCTGGGCTGTAATGTGGCTGCCCTCGGCAAGTGTAGGCACCACGTCCATGGTGTTTGCATGGTTTGCTCCCCTCCATGCTGTTGGTCGAGTGTAGGCAGGAGCAGTATTTAGGGTGCCTGCCCCTGCTCTCCGTCCCACCTACAGCAGTGCCCTGGTGCCATGCGGGCATCCCCTCCTGCAGTGTCGTCCCCCCAGGGGCTGCACAGCGCTGACGGAAGGGGGCTGAGGTCCACCACCGAGGTGGGCTCCTCGCGCGGCGGTTGGAGTTGGGCTGGAAGGGGCAGCGCCGTTGGGCAGCCCCCGTCCCTCCCAGGGACCCCGCTGGTCTGAGCGTGTCACCAGCCAGGGGTAAGAGTGGCCCCACCTGCAGTGTCCTACTCAAAAATACTGTCTGGTTACATCCAGAAGCTTAGAACTTGAGCGTTTACACAGTAGCATTTAAAATAAAAAGTACTGCATAGTAGTACTCCTTTTTAACAGACATTAAAAAACCAAATACTATTACTATTGCAAATGAGGCGTGAGATCTTTTTCCCTGAATTGCAGAAATCATAAAGCTTCCTATCGATTAATTAAAAAAAATACATTGCTGATTATACCTTCACAAGTGCTTAATCGCTAAAAGTGTTTCTTAGCTTCCTGTTGATGGTACTTTGGTGATCTTCCCCTCCCTCCCATCACTGTAGCTCAGGAGCACCTCATAATCAATTTATTTATATCCCAGACATACTTGTGAAAGAGAAAAATACTATTAATCCCATTTCGATGATTTATGCTTGAATAATCGGACGGCTCTTAATTACTGAGCAAACCACCTGGCCACTGGATTTTTTCCACTATGTTTATGACCATGTTCTCATGTACCTCAGAAATCACTCTCGGTTGCACAGTTTCTGTTCTCAAACTTTTTTTTTTTTTT
>VYZM01020631.1:353378-364023 GCA_013398915.1 Dromas ardeola
TTGCTTTATCGAGTGTGATGCCATATCAAGTCAATGTTATTCTCTCACAATGTGCTCTTTAAGAGGTGTGGATGTTTATATGGTCAGGGGATGCTAGAAAGTGCGGTAGTAGACAGGATCAGTGTAAACAAAAGTATTTAGAAAGTATGTGAGATTGTTTTCGATGGATAAGACTCGGATACAGTGTAGTCTTGGATTACCTTTTAAAAGGTCTTCTTTGTTCAGTGTTGTCATTTTTATTAATAACCTGTTGTTTTGACTAGTTTAAAGATGGTTCTAAGAAAAGTGTTTTGGCGGGATTAGGTATGCTGTATGGACAATAAACTCACCTTGACCTACATTTGCCCGTCTTGGTTTTATTCATTCGGTGTGAAGATGCTGCAAAAGGAGCCTCCTTCCCAGGTAGATAGTGTTCGCAGGCATAGAAAATGCAAACTATTTAATGTTCCAGTCACAGAACAAGTTTTCCTCTAAAATGTAGCTCATCGCCTACTGAATAGGCAAATTCTGACATGTTGCTTCTGTGAAACAGTCCCATGGCAGTTCAGAAGGGCAAAGTCCTAAAAACGGTAAGTTGCCGGATCAAAACATTTTGTGGAAATTTAACTGAGCTGGTGTAAAAGTCCTTGTAAGTATACAGCAATGCACATTTTTGCAACTAATTGCAGTATTATTTAAACCTCCACTTGCTTATTTGTTGTGTTTAAGAGGCTACTGCAAAAATTCTTGGTTTGTAAGCTTTGGTCAAACTGATTGAAAGGAGAGGGCTTTGTGGTGAAGCCAGCAGGAAGAAAGAAGCCTCCACGTGCCGACACTCCTTCCTCAGCCTGTGGCCAGGAGGTGGGATGCTCGCCCACTCCCTCTCCCGCTTCCACGTCTCCTGCTTGTGGATGCTTGATGTGAAGTGACCAACCTCCCAGGTGATGTGCTTGGCCTGACCTCAGCTTCTTTCGTTCTCCGCTGCCATCCAGTAGCAGTCTTCTACTGAATTTCAGGCCTTTGGGCACCCCTGGGGAGAACAAAGAGGCACCGAAGAATGAAGAAGAGGTATTTGGGCAGACACCCTGGTGAGACACCCTGGTGAATAATACATTTAAAAACAGAGAAGAGAAGTGAAAACAGGGAAAAAAAAAAAAAAAAAAAAACAAGAAGCGATGAACAGGGAGAAGGAAAAATATTTAAAAGGAAGAACACATGTTGCTAAAACGAAGAAACATATGAGCAAAAAGAAATACATGTGAACAAATATGGGATAGGAAATACAAACTAAATCATGAGGTTATGACTCAGGTGACAGCAGACCTTTCTACCCATAGTCACTCAACTTTGGGAGCTGTGGCTTCAGGCAAAGTCTTAAGACTTCACTGCGAAGTGACCTGTGAGCCTCGTATTTCACAGGTTGTCTGCACCAAAGGTAGAGATTTTAGAGCATCACTAGTACTCGTGTTCCTCTGGCCACCATTTAACAACATGACCAGCAATCTCTGGTATTTCATAGGTGTAATTTAGAGCCTGTGAAGAACTGGAACATGTGAGGGTTGTTCTTGCACCTTCCATTTGTGGTTTAAAGCTCAAAGGGGTGCTCTCTAGCGTATTTTCAGGTTTCAGGGGATTACTTCCTTTCCCACTATAGTGTCACCAATAGTCCTAGAACTGCAGGAATGTGCTTTTCAGCTTTGTGTTTTAAGAGGTTTTACTAAATCTAGACTTAGAAGAAAAGAAATTTTCTGTTGTCGTTCAAGTAAATGTATGTTTTCAGAAATAGTGGATATAGGGCGCAGAGGCTAAAATTGAAATTTATTGGACAACAGCCTGTGCCTTTCCTTTAAAGAAAGCTGGCTGAATACTGAGAAGCCACATACAATAGGGTTAAGTTCCACTATTATGTGGCCTGTGAAACCGTTTTGTATTGTCATCTTACCATCTGCAAACAATTCCTGCCCATCATGATCCTATACTTTACATAAGGACAGCCTGAGGATTTTAAGGAGGGAAAACAACATAGCAAAATCATGCTTTAAAACAACTGCATGCTGGACTGACTTGTGTGTTCAAGAAAACTGTGGAGGCAAAGAGGAGAAAGCTTCAGTATTGAGATTTCAGAAGAGAAAAACGCCACACAATCACTCCGTGTTCCCAATGTCACTATACGAGTTAGATTATGTTCTATTTCCCCAAGTCTTTCTGCAGGGACTAGAAATGCAGTTTATCTTTCTAAGCAGGGATTTTTCCTTTGTGTTTCAAACAAGGCATCCTTAATGCTTGTTTCAGGAGTCTTTTCAAACACTTCTATTGCAATTGCTGTATTTTTTAGTTTGTCCATGAACAATGTAGCCACTCTTCATTCTGTGCTGCTCTAGAAAAGCAAAATTCCATACAAAACTCATGCAACCAGCACAAACAGAATGAAATTCTAGCCCTGCTGAAGACAGTGGGAGCTCCACTGTTGACTTGGTTTAATAGTTTTCCCACCAACTCCAGTTCATTCTTGCCTCATACTGTCAACTACTAGTGATATCAATAAATAGAAAGCTGATGTAAAGGCAGGTAGAATTTCTGGTAAGTCTGGCCAAGTCATTTCCTTCTTCTCATCAGGAAAACTTAGGATTTAGCTGCCAAGAGGTATGAGGGATGTGGAGTCCACCTTTCTCAACATGATGTTAACCTTTAAGCATTGCATCAGTGCTTCATCCTATTAAAAACAGCACGTGGGACTCCCTAGGTCACTGAATGCTGCAGTCACGGCCCATCAGTCATCTGTACTTGGCCCGGAGGGATGCACAGGAGGATGCATAAATGACCGGCATTTTCAAACATGCCATAACTCGGAACATCCTACGGGTAAAGAGCAGGAGAGATGAAGGACATCTCACATGCACTATCAAACACATGGACCGCTTAATGGCAATGTAGATAATAAGGTAGAGAAGGTGTATTTTGATCTTACATTTCACGGGGAAGAAACAGGCCTGGAAAAGAGGATGGCTTTGCTCATGCAGGCGACTCTATTGCTGACAGACTTTCACACCCTTCTGCAGTCACTTGCAGGCATAAACATGGAGTAGTTGCATTCAGTTTTAAGAGAATTATATTAGAGCCTTCTCTGTGCTGTTTGCAAATCGAAGCCAGCCAGCTGGCACGGAGGGAAACAGGCTATGCTCTACTTCTTTTGCCCCCCACAGCACACTGAATCATTTCTCCCAATTAAGGGAAAGTTTATTTTAAAAAGACTTTGGGGATCCCTTTAGATCTTTGGAGAAAGCTGGCTGTACCACATTTACTTTGTACCTCCTTGAAATATTAAAAAAACCCCACACTTTCATTTTTCTTAATATAATGATATATTTAAATGGGTTCTCAAAGGTGATTTGCATTTCAGCCATGTGCAGCCTCAGGGGCACAGGTACCACAATATTTTTACACCAAAAAGAGTGCGTGGCAGCTGATGTTACTGCTGATGCTGCCTGGAGACAGCAGTGAAAATTGTGGGGGTCTTGGTACAGACCCTTGTCAGGGAGAACGTCAGGCCAGCGCTCAGCTGGGCTTCAGGGGCACTGTAGGGAAGGGCGTCCCTCGGTACTGGATATGTTAAATCAAGACCTGTTAAGTTTACAAGTTAAGGTGAGTAAAGCTGAGGTATTTACTCTTAGGTATGAGCTCCATATGCAATATGCCTGGCATGAGGGGCTGCTCTGAGTTCTGCTGCGACCTGCGAGAGAGAGATAAAGGAGCTGATGTAAAGCACAGTAAGAAAAGAAAAGGGAAATAACAAGGGGAAAATGTCTGTCTCCTTAAATGTCTGTCCTTCTGTGGAAATGATGTGGTGATAGCTCTGTCTTGCTATTGAGTTTTCTCTAAAAATAAACTGGGATGTCATTTGAGCTCTTCCAAAATGTAACATGCAGAAACTACAAGAAGAATTAGGACGGAGCAGTGAAGGACACAGAAAAAGGTCAGCAGGCTGGCCACGTTTGGGGTTGCAGCTCCTCAGATTACTTGGTAATGCTTCTTAGAGCAAAAACTCTGGTTCGTCTGGTGAGAGACCAGCAAGCATCCCTGAAGAGCAATAGATTGACCTTTCTGATGACTAGGGGTTTCAGAACTTGAGCAAAACTGTGAGTGGGACACAACTCGCTGGAGGACGAGGAATGAGCTCAGGATTGTCAACCAGCACCCCTGAACAAAAATTTATCTCAATTTTTCCAGCTTCCTCAAGTTCAACCTCTTCTCTTCTCCAAGAATTCTCTTATTTCAGTTTCTTTGGATTTGCTTCTTACACACGGCAAAGAATTGATCTTTCTGCAGTGCCCTCTTGGTATTATTCAGTTTCCCAAGTTTAGGTATTAAGCTCAGCCTAACGTTACAGAAAGTTGCAACAGAAATGCATAAAATTTGGACGTGGTTCTCCTTGATGGCTAGCAGCAGCAGAGCAAAAGATTAAATACGTAATCTAAGCAAAGTGCAAAGATTGTTGAATGGGAACTGACTAAAACTGGACTGTAAAACCGGCGGGTGCAGACTGCAGGAGGACCGCTAGATGACGGTAACGTAACTCCTACAGCTGCAGCTATTCCTGGAGCTCCTCCAGGAGCTGCCTGGGGTTTCCTCGCCTTCTGGAAAGTCAAATGTTTAACTGAACTTCTTCACTTCTTCGACCAGAAAGCCTGCAGCCGCGACTTGAACTTTTACTCTTATGGGTTTGGGCAAACGGGGGTGAAGGGGCTCTTGCAGGAGCAGGGAAGGGTTTCTGTTCAGTGGGACACTGGGACAGGCTGGCTCTGCTCCCTGTTTGCAGATGGTATTTCACCCTGAAAACCATATTAAAATTAATTAAACACTTTCCTGAAGTTACTTTCCCATGAAAGCAATTGCTGTAGTTGCCGCAGAAGTATTGCACAACCGTATTCTCCAGCCTGTCCAGTTCAAGAACTGGGCACAGCACAAGCTCTGTGCTTGGATTTGATCAAGTTACGCATTTCTTCATGCCGACACATCCTTTAGAGGCATAGTATGCAGGAAGAGGAATGGGGAAAGAAAAAAATGAACAAATTCATCCCAGGTTTCTGCTGTGCTGGTGTACTTGTAAGAGCAGGAAGCAAGATCAGATCTCGAATGACAAGTGAGCTGCAGGGAATATAGCCCAGCTGATGATTTTAGTCTTGTGTTCCTAATTGCCAGCTGTTGAGTCATGGAGAGCAGATAACTCTCCCTGGATTGATGATATTATCTGATGTTAGTGATATGCAATCCATATGATGATGAATTTACTAGATGCAAGTTTAAAATTTTTATTAGAATAAAACTTTCTCATTCAAAAAATGTTTAATTTCCAGGTCCACAAAAGGTTTTTCTTTCTAAGATGACTTCCTTAAAATGCTGTTCCTCATCTGATGAGGAACAGTGCTCATGTTAGCAGTTGTGCTCTATAAACACTTTATTTCAATGGGTCAGTTTAAAAAGTAGGCTCATGAACTCAGACTGACGCGATGTGCTACAGGAGATCAGAGAAATTTTAATGCTCGGGAGAAAATGTGCACATGTTATAAAGATGAAGGAGACAGGAGCAAAGATAAGAGGACTGAACAATGGAAAAGGGAAACCTGATATAGTAGCCAAACCTCAAGGCTCTAAGTCAGAAGCTGCAGGACTTTCGAGCTGTTTTCTCACAAGCCCAAACTGTGTGACTTCAGACAAAACCTCTTTAAAACTTTGCCTGAAGGGCTGTCGCTTTTGCAAAGGGACCTGTATCAAATCATGCACTTACAAGAATATAGACACTAAGAGTGTTGGCTCACATTTGCTTCTTGTCCTCCTCAAACATGCTTGAAACACAGCTGGGGTCTTACCATCATAGCAAAACACAGTTGTTTTTAAGGGTGATACAATAGAAATAGGTCAGAGCTGAGTCATTTGGCACTGGCTCATTTAGAGGCTAGACATGTCACTGGTCTCACCCTTTGAAAATGTCAGTTCTGCAATCTGTGGAGGAGAGGCACTGCAGAAATACAGGGTTGTGCCACACTGCCAAAGGAAGATTAAAAGGCAATGAAACGGACCCACCGTTACATTAAATATTTAATTCAGCATCTGCTTTAAACTGCTATCAAATGAAACAAATGACGTTTTAGTCTTCATTGAGAATTTGCTTGCTTTTAAAGCACAAACCTGTTTCAAAGTTAGGTCAGATCTCTGGGCAACCCAGAAGAATTTATCTGATTTTTAGATAGCATTTATTCCATCCGGTTGTGAAATCCTAAAGGAAATACACTCAGCTATCTGACCAACTAGTATTTTGGTTAATCAGATTGCCTCTAATCCGTAAAACTTCAGCCTTCTGAGGGGAAAAGGATGATATGTGGTTACTTCTTCTCTTACTTTGTCCATTTAACCAGCAGTAATTTCATAATGCTATTATTTAATAATAGCAATTGGGTCATTGCTCTCATTGTCTATTAGAAATCACCATTAGCAAAATGATTAAAATATTCACTATAAATGCTGTTTTCTCGGTTCTTGTGAGCTATTATAGCTCCCAAGATACTTTTGTTCACCCTTAAGTGACTGTCTGATTTCTTTCCTCGCTGTTTGCAACCATGAAATACATATTGCCTGTTATTGTATTCTACATCAATAACATAGTGATGATTTGATCAAATTTTTACGGTTAATTTCCTAAAATATCAACCATTTTGAATCCTTAGTATTTCTGGGCAGCAGGACCTTTCCTGAGGTGAATGTTGTATTTCTGTGTTCAGGAAAACATCTTCTATGCCGTATCCTTGCAGTTTGTCAAGATGTATGTGTGGTTTTCCCTGGATCTTCAAAAATGGGAAGTGGGGAAGGAACAGCAAAACAAATTTCTATTTTTGTAAGACTTCTTTTTTTTTTTTGCTTTGCTTTTCACTCTCACTACGGAAAGTGAGAGTCTGAGTGTCAGACCCTAGCAACTGAAGGAAGAATCCCCTTACTCACCCAGCAATTAACACATAGGCAACAGCAGTGTGAACTTACAAAATGCAGATGTGTCTTGTATCTTCCCACAGACGCTGTCAACTGGCCCGGAAAGAACACTGCCAGGCAAATGAGGAGACCTAATTTATTGCATCTAGCTCAGATGTCAGCTTTACTCCTGAGTCTGAAAACGTCACTGTGATGTAGAGAGAGTGTAGGTGGTAGGTTTGCTTTTCTCTCTCCCTCTAACTCCCCTAATTCTTCTCTGTTATTTCCCAAGTATGATCATAGAATACAACAGAACCATAGAATCGTCTAGTTTGGAAGGGGCCTTTAAATCATTGAATCCAATCATTAACGTAGCACTGCTAAAACTACCACTAAACCATGTCTCTAAGCACCACGTCTACCTGTCTTTCAAATACCTCCAGGGAGGGTGATTCAACCACTTCCCTGGGCACCCTGTTCCAATGCTTAATAACCCTTTCGGTGAAGAAATTTTTCCTAACATCCATCCTAAACCTCCCCTGGGCAGCTTGAGGCCATTTCCTCTCACCATATCGCTTGTTACTTGGGAGAAGAGACCAACCCCCACCTCACTACAGCCTCCTTTCAGGTAGTTGTAGAGAGAAATAAGGTCTCCCCTCAGCCTCCTTTCTCCAGGCTAAACAACCCCAGCTCCCTCAGCTGCTCCTCATAAGACTTGTTCTCCAGACCCCTCACCAGCTTCATTGCCCTTCTCTGGACACGCTCCAGCACCTCAGTGTCCCTCCTGTAGTGAGGGGCCCAAAACTGAACACAGTACTCGTGGTGGGGCCTCACCAGTGCTGAGTTCAGGGGGACAATCACTTCCCTAGTCCTACTCACCACACTATTCCTAAGGCCAGGATGTTGTTGGCCTTCTTGGCCACCTGGGCACACTGCTGGCTCATACACTCAGCCGGCAGTCGACCAACACCCCCAGGTTCTTTTCTGCCAGGCAGCTCTCCAGCCACTCTTCCCCAAGCCTGTAGTGCTGCATGGGGTTGTTGTGACCCAAGTGCAGGACCTGGCACTTGGCCTTGTTGAACTTCATACCATTGGCCTCAGCCCATCGATCCAGCCTGTCCAGATCCCTCTGCAGAGCCTTTCTACCTTCAAGCAAGTCGACACTCCCACCTAACTTGGTGGTGTCTGCAAACCTACCAAGGGCGCACTCAATCCTTTTGTCCATATTATTGATAAAGATATTAAAGAGAACAGGCACGCATGATCGTGGCTGCGGAGCAAACGTGGCCCCTGCCCAACAAATCAATCTGCAACAGTCTTAATACAAAGCTCACCCATCCCAGGACTGTGGATCCCAAAATCATATTCCACCAATCTCCCATGTAGAACCCTGGAGCTGCAATGATTTGGGTAGAAAGGACCTGAAGAAGGTCACAATCTGTCCCATTTTTCAAAAAACACATGGAGGATCTGGACATCTGCCACAGAACGCCAGTACAGCCCAGCCGGCTGTGGATGTCAGTGTGGTGGATCCCTACACCACATGCTGCTTTGCCTTGTAAACTGCTGGTCCGACGCCGTTGCTTCAGAACAGCTCCCATCTTTGCTGATGATTACTCAGGGGTATTATTTGGCTTCCAAGACTTTTAATTGATTTGTAGTTAGTGTATCCAACTATTGATATTACTCTGAGCAAAGTCCTGTTGCCGATTAGTCTTCTTTACACAAGCGTAGGGTCCTGCACCTAGGGAAGAATAACCCCATGCACGGGTAGAGGTTAGGGGTTGACCTGCTGGAAAGCAGCTCTGCAGAGAGGGACCTGGGAATCCTGGTGGACAACAAGTTGACCTGGAGCGCATTAAAAAGAGCGTGGCCAGCAGGTCAAGGGAGGTCATCCTCCCCCTCTACTCTGCCCTGGTGAGGCCACTTCTGGAGTACTGTGTCCAGTTCTGGGCTCCCCGGTTCAAGACAGACAGGGAACTACTGGAAAGAGTTCAGTGGAAGGCTACAAAGATGATCAAGGGAATGGAGCACCTGTCTTATGAGGAAAGGCTGAGAGACCTGGGTCTGTCTAGCCTGGAGAAGAGAAGACTGAGAGGGGACCTCATCAATGCTTATAAATATCTAAAGGATCGGTGTCAAGAGCATGGGGCCAGAGTCTTTTCAGTGGTGCCCGGTGACAAGGGGCAACAGGCACAAACTGGAACACTGGAAATTCCATCTCAACATGAGGAAAAACTTCTTTACTTTGAGGGTGACAGAGCACTGGAACAGGCTGCCCAGAGAGGCTGAGGAGTCTTTGCCTCTGGAGACATTCAAAACCTGCCTGGACGCGTTCCTGTCCAACCTGCTCTAGGTGACCCTGCTCTGGCAGGGGGGTTGGACTAGATGACCTCCGAAGGTCCCTCCCAACACCTAACATTCTGTGATTCTGTGGTTCTGTGACATAATAAGACTGAACATCATCAAATATTACGTCTTCTGCGGTAAATTTACCACATTCTGGGTCTCTAGTCCCAGAATCATGAGATTATGTGAAAAATAGAGTTTTAAGGTGAAAGCCATCTGGTTATAACTGTAAAGTAAGAATACGTGCCTTAAGACCTTAAAAAATGCTTCAGACTGGACATACCTCCCCTTTAATTTTTAAAAATGAACATTGTAAATAGGCAAGTTTCAAGGGCTGGTTGGTGCACTGTCCACACCTGCAGCCACAGAGACCTGCAGTGTGTCCCCCCATCCTTCCTTGTACCAAACACAGACTGAACTTGTGCCTACATGGATGGGCCTGTTGGAGAGGGTCCAGAGGAAGGACACGAAGATGATCAGAGGGCTGGAGCACCTCTCCTATGAAGAAAGGCTGAGAGAGCTGGGGTTGTTCAGCCTGGAGAAGAGAAGGCTCCGAGGAGACCTTATAGCGGCCTTCCAGTACCTAAAGGGGGCCTACAGGAGGTATGGGGAAGGACTCTGTCAGGAGTGTAGCCATAGGACAAGGGGTAATGGCTTCAAACTGGAAAGGGTAGTTTTAGATTAGACACGAGGAAGAAATTCTTTACTCTGAGGGTGGTGAGGCACTGGAACAGGTTGCCCAGGGAAGCTGTGGTTGCCCCATCCCTGGAAGTGTTCAAGATGACGCTGGAGGGGGCTTTGAGTAACCTGGTCTAGTGGGAGGCGTCCTGGAACTAGACGGTCCCTTCCAACTCTAACCGTTCTGTGATTCTCTCCCCACTGTCTCTGGCGAACACGAAGACAGTGAACGCGCGTGCTGCAGCATCGAATGTATCTGACGCGGGAAAAGGCCACGTCCTTGAGGAATGCGGGCAAGCCATCCTGCTCCCCAGCGTCGGCACGGCGTCCCAATGAGCCCTCGCGGGGGACGCAGCGAAGTTTTTGAGAAACTCCCTGCAGGAAGCGTTTTTTTTGCGGCTGCATTGAACAAACTTCTTTTTTTGGGGGAGGGAGTGGCGGGTGACACCACCCCGGACCCTTTAGCGCTGGCGGGAACTGCCCGCCAATCCACTCCAGGNTCCCCGCCAATCCACTCCAGGGACGCTCCCGCCAGCGTGAGTTTTGTCACCCGGCGGCCCCGGGACCCCTTTGCACTCGTTTCCCCGGCAGCCGCCGCGGGGCCCGAGGGGACGGGAACGGGGGCGGACCGGAGGCTGCCCCCGGGGCTACGCGCTGCCGCCGCCACCCGTCCCGTCCC
>VYZM01020640.1:9196-59224 GCA_013398915.1 Dromas ardeola
CTTAAACCTCTTAAAATGAAGCTTGCATCCCAAGACACACTAGATATATCACAAAAGCTTATAAAGAGACAATACCACCTGCCCTCCAGTGCCAGCATAAGACAATCATACTTACTTTCATACAAACTGAAAGCAGAATTTTGCAAAGCCGCAGCAGACCACTACTGAAACTTGAAACACTGCTATATACAGTGGCAAGAGCGTATCCTTCCAGATGCCCCTTTCATCAAGAGTGATGACTCATTTCAATCCGAGATTCCATTAAATTAAATTCCATGTACATTTGCTGTCTGTCTACTGTTTATGAGCAAATTATTTGTGTCAGAAGGAGGCATGGTTGGGAGGTTCTGGGCAAAGATATGAACACTAAAGAGCAGAAATCCACAGGGCTGTGAATTTCCTGAATAAATTCAACTGCCGCTTTCCTGACCAAGGCTATGCCTTTGTCACACATTTTGGTTTACCTCAGAAGGAATCACTAAGAATTGGTGGAAACTTGCAAAAAATTTCCACATATCACTCCCCAGTCCTCCTTTATCCTTCAGTAAAATCTCAAAGTGCCTAAGAAAGAGCAGTTGAGATGCACAGATTCCTTTGAACTAAGCTGACTTTCTTTAAAGCCCTGCAAGCGCTTCCTCAAATTCATGGACAGTACACGCATCATCAGGTCATAATTACAATGGCTGTTTTCAGGAAAGTTTCCAAAATTCTTCCCAATAAGTGAGGTGGGTTTAGAGGACAAACAAACTTAGTATGGTTACCTGAGCTCAACAGGGTCAAATACTAGTTTGACATCATTTATGATGCTTGGCAAATACTTTAAAGCTGCACCCTGCAAGAAAACAAAACAAAAAAAAACCAAGGACATAAAACACACATGGAAATGGAGTTAGACTAGCTAGTTCATTCTAGAAGAGTGTAAAGTCTCAAGCACAATGATGCCCATAGCTCACATGGCAAACCTAGCTTTTGTCAAGAGCAAATATGCAGACACCTGTAGAGAACTGGCTTAAGATCAAATTTATGCATCCAAAGAGCCTCCAGCAACCACACATCTGCAGCGCTGAGCGGAAAAGCTGAAGGAGGAAGGATTTGTAGCCAAGTTCTTTAGCTTTTGCAAACATCCTGCAGTTCCAGGGATTAAGCTCCTTATAGCCTGACGTAAAAAGCACTAGTCAGTTAAATTGACTCCGTGTTCTGCGTACTTTAGCATGTCCACAGACACAGTAACAGTTATCTAGGTAATAGCATATGGCTTTCAGAAATGCAGCATCCAGACAACTAGATGCAACAGCAACTAAAGGTCTCTCTGTGATGTTCCATGGCTGCTGGCAGCAGGTACTGACTGCATGTGAATCAAAGTTGGGCTTTAAATCACCAAATTGCTTATTGAAAGTTCAGAATCAATCTTTCCTTCAAACAGAGAAAAGCACGTTGGCTAGAAGAACTGAAAGGAAGAAAGCAATCTCAAGGCCTCGTCGCCTTTAGCAACTTAGCAGCCTCATTGCATGGCTGCTCTGCTCCTCCTCAGAGCATACACAGAAAGTTCATAATCCAGCTGACACCAGAAAAAAACCCGAACAAATATAAAATCTAAGATACATTTAGAAACGATTCGGGTTTTTTATTACTTTCATTGCCAGTATTACATTGATTTTTGCAGTGGTTTAACATTTCTACCTCCAACACCCTCAAGCATGATGTTACTGGCTGAAGTATCTTCCACACTGCAGTAGATTGCATCTTCATTGGTTGCCAGCTTTCATCCTAGCAAGTGCTGATGGGTTTTCAGCAAGGCCACAGCTCTCCTATCTTTATTTGATAAACTCTGGGGTTTAAATATTCCTTTCCTGCCACACACAGTTCATTACAACGACATTCAGGGGTGGTGTGACTCATCTCAATGGGTTTTACGTGCCTCAAAGCTTGCCCTTTTTCTGCCTCCCCCTTATCCCCCAACTGTATCAGTTGATCTAATAAAAGATATTATCTCTCCCTAAAAATTACGCATACCTTAATCTTGACAGCCTCCTCTAAAGGCCGGTCCATGAGGACATTGAAGGAGAGGAACAGCTTGCGTATTGCATCATTAAATTCATCCCCATCTTCACTTTTCCCATAAAACCTACAAAGAACAGGAAGAGCTACTTATACACATAAATCCAAGCTAACAGTGTCACAGCAGGTGAAGTATGATCTTATTCTGTGGAACATCGTAACACAACCTCCATCTACAAAGACTTGAGTGTGAAAATGGCATTGGGGATTCTGCAGTAGTTTCCTGCTGAAATCTGTTACAAGGAAAAAGCTGCACTTCTTAAACTGCCATTGCATCAAATTCTGCTTGGCTTCCAAAAATCAAGTAGCTCATTCTGTATTAAACAAAAAAGCCAGAATGAACATGAAGAAAGGATTCCAAACATTCACTGTAAATCTTCTAAAACATGTTTTGAGGCTATGGTAAAAACTGCTGTCATTGACCATACCCTAACTGGACACGTCAACCTCACCTCACCTAATATGTAACCGTAGGCACATTTGTTTCTTAAAATGAGGAAGTCACTCTACGCATTAATTTTTTTAATAAATAACAGGTTCCTTTTCAGCACTACCGTATGCTGCTTACGGCATGCTACAGGTGACTAAAAGGATTCTCCTCTTCAAATTAAGTATTTCAGTTTTTACTCAACTTATTTTCTCCCCCTGTAGACAAAGGGTAGAAAGATACGTTTAATAATTCAAGGCCAGAGGATATGCTGAAGAATTTCCCCCCAGTGGTGTTAACTGGAAGGAACTCCGATGACTTCCAAAAGGAGACATAAGGACGGCAATGACCTTGGTCTCACCTCAGGTACAATATTCGTGACTGAACAATGAATCGGAACAGGTACTTCAAGGCTTTCAGAGCAGCAAATAGCAATTCTGTCTTGCTGGAGTCATCAGCGTTTCCCACATAACAGTTCAGTACTTTGGTGAGCTTCCTTTGGAAATAAAACAAAAAGGAGAATAAATATAGACGCAGTTAAGTTTTGGTAAGTGCAGCTTCCTTATTCCAGAGAGGAACTACAGTCTAATAAATAGATAACAGACAGGGGTTCCTCTTCATAGCCTATTTCCTTCTGAAATCTTGGGCTTCATGGGATGCCAGATTTTCATAACTAGTTCATGAATTCTCAGAAAAGTCTACAAATTCCAGCTTCTTAATCTGCTTTTTTTTTTTTCCTCCCTAAAATTAAGTGTTCAGGGAGCTGGAAAACCCATTACCACTGAAACTGGACTGACACCTTCCCCACGTGTTAGCACTCTCACGTGTGGGGCACAGAATTCTTCTGAAGCAACACTTACTGAGTGCTTTGAGAACTGCGGACAGAAGTTGCATAAACACATTAAGAATATTTGCCATCTAGTCTCTGACGAATCAGAAGATCAGGATCCTCCGAGTGTGCTATGGCAGCTAATATTCAGGCAAAATCCTCTTCTCTTCATTAAACAACTTGCAGCGCCCAAAGCGGTGTGTGATCGCCAAGTATACAACAGCTTTTGCACTCGCTTGCTCTGTTTCCCACCCTGCCAGCATCCAGTTCCCCGCTCTGTCAAATCCTGGCACGTGGAACACATGAAGGATGCTATATAATATTAGAGCCCACTTGGCATTACGCAGATAACACACTGTCAAGCTAAGCTGGAAAAAAAGGCAAGGGAACAACAAAGCTAAGATACAGTTTGCTCATCCATCAGACAAAGAAGTTTATTTACAGCGAAGAGAAATAAGAATGATGATTCTTCCACAGGTTACAGGGAAGAAGGAAAGGAAATCACATGCAGGCAGCGCTTGTGTGCGCGGGGCAGGGAAGAAGAAAGCAATCCAGGGGATGGGGACTTCAGAGCTTTGTGGAACCGTGTCTCCTCACAGAATTACCTATAGGCTGACAGCCATCAAAGAGGCTGGACACTCAGGGCTAGGAACCCATGCATATCAGTAAAAATAAGAAGAGATTTTTAGAGGGGAAAAGGAGTTTGGTTTCTGGTTTTGCCCTCCCTATTGGCCTCAGTTTTAGCTTTTTAGTCGCCTGTTACCACGGGCGTAATGACCTTCGGGTTGAGGGGCGCGAGGTCAAGCTGGAAACTCAAGAGATCTGGGTGTTGTTCCTGGCTTCTCCACCAACTTCCTGACAAGCTATAGCACTTAAACAAATACCTCATTTTTAAACACATGAAATCAACAAGTTGACCTAAAGCAACTAAATTTTCACACGTACCTAAACAAATTCTATGCATCAGCTTCTTCCTTCCCTGATAAAACAGGACTAACGACTGTGAGCTGTATTTTTGAAACTGCTTTGAGTTCCACAGATAAAAATGCTACAGGGAAATAGAATTACTCCCACTGTCCATACCCACACATCCAAATGTGAAGAAATCCAAATTTCTTCTAAACAAATGACGGTCTATGTGAGAGAGTTTCAGTATGTAAGTGTAACCTCATGCAGTGTGTGTGTTTAAAACCCACCATGACAGTTAGCCCTTTTCTGAAGTCTGTAGCCTCCTCAACCTGCCCGGTGGTAGGCAGACAGTGGAAGCGAACACCATTCTTATCTCTGCTACCATCAACCACAGTGTCTTCTATTATTTTGGCCACATATGGTTCTGCTTCTATTCCCTGTTCAAACATAGCCCTAAAATCATAGCACACAGTACAAAGTTTACAGGCTATTTTAAACTTTCTTCTGCTTAAAGTACTTTTGGGGTGGATTGACAAGGTTGAGGCAGATACCAGCAAGCCAAAACAGTTCTGAGAGCAGCGATACCTATCAGACCAGATTTCTTATGAATTTGTGCTCCTGCATCAATTTCCACCCCTCCACCACATACCAACTTACGATATTTTCCATTACCTTCTGCATATACCCATAACCACCACCCCTACCCCGCCCCGCCAATCTTTTAGCAGCAATACTAGACCAAAGCACTCAAAAGTTTTAAGGGAGATATAAAAATATACAGACTGGCTGCATTAAACCTGTTTTCAACAGGAAATCAGGCTGGAAAACATGAAGATGCTTTTACAACACAAACACACACATAGAGGGCTACAGGTCAAAAGAGAGTCCGAATCACACAGCCTGATACGGGATTTTCCATGATAGCAGTCTCTTTTCCTTACAGAAGAAATTCTCACAACTGAATTTTTTTTTACAGGGTAAAAAGAGTAATTACAGGGTTTCTTTCTCTCCTGAAAGCAGAGAAGAGGGTGGAACACACTCGTCTGGTCTAAGCTGCCTTTATCACATTAGTGTAGTTTACTGAAAGTACCAGTGAGAGACTGCGTGCACGACAGCCTGCGGGTCTGCGGTTACCAATACTTACACATATGCCAGGGTTGCACTGAAGTGCTTGTAAATATAAGTTTCAAGTACAGGGTTGAAATGCTGGAACTTGATGTCTCCGATCAAAGAAATAATAAATACCTGCCAAAAAATTCAAAAGGAAACAGATGTACAGAGCCACACAACTTCTAACTAACTGGAACATAACTCGGTCTCTAATTGCATGTCATTTATTTTGCTGGGTCATAGTTTTTGTTTGTTCTTCTAATAGCTTTAATGCTACAGATAGTGTTATTTTTATTCTAATAGTGACTGAACACTGTGTGTGTGTGACTACATCACTGCTCAGAGGGAAGGCAGGTCACAGCAGCATTTGGATAGAAAATCTTAGAGATAAAGGGAGCTACTTCTCAAAGCAGCAACGGTGATACAGGAAGCGGCACTGCTCGCAGTCTTTATGTGACACTGTCCTGGCACAGGTTAAATAGGCACAGAGATGCTGAAGGCCGTTTTTCAAAGCTAAGAAATTATGCTTTTCAAGCTAGAACTTGAGATTCTGATGATTTATACTTATAGCAAACACTCAGTCCTGTTAGTACAATGACATGTATTAGAGCCAGGACATTCTGTGCCCCTGTATTCACTCCTCCAGCCAACGTCAGCTGGATACATCTGACTTCATGTTTCTTCTTGAACATTCAAGTACATATCCGTTCATCAGCATGAAGCACACCGCTTTGTCACTGAGCACCAAAGCCAGTGCCTTTCACACACATACTAAGCAGCCTCTCCAAAGATGCAGAAAACTCCTTGTGAAGTCTTTTACTCAGCCATTACGACCCCTCTATCAAGGTTCAGAGGAGTTTTCATCCCCACTGCCCAAGTACCGGGCTAGGCTTTAGGGTGCAGAGGTCCCAGTCCCACCACAGCCACAAATCCTCCACCATTATGACTCTGAACAAACCATTTCACTTTGTGCTGCAGATAGATAATACCGCTTTTCTCTTCTGTGGCCTTAAAGATGTTATCTGAATAAATTACTATAAATTACGTAAATGTTTATTACTGTTTTCACTGTGGTTACTGAAAAGCTCAATGAATATCTCAGTCCGAGCTCCTGAAAATGCCTTAAGAAGCGTTTAAATATAATTTATTTCTCAGAGCAAAATACCAATCAGTCATCTAAAGGAAGCACCAGAAACAGACTGAAAACGTGGCTGAAAAACAAATACTCTAAATCCACAAGCGAAGACTCACTCACCAGCGCATCAAACACAAGGAAGTCATAGGTTTCATTTTCTGACATTTCCATCATTATGTTGAAAAGTGCATCAAGGGTGTCTTGCAAAAACTACAGGGGGGAAAAAAAACAGTAAAAGGGTGGGAAAAGACAACTCCTCCTGGAATCCTGCACAAGAGCCTACTTTTTTTGGATCATTTTTCCCCTTCCAGCCTAGCCCAGTTGAACTGTAAAAGCTGTCCATGAAAGAACACTTAAAAAGGGATCTAAGTCCTGTATTAATTCACATACGTGCCATGATCATCACGCTATTCTCCCTCACTATAGCAAGGAGGATCTTTTCTTATCTGCTCTGAATGGCCCCACTTTTCTGTCCTATTGCCTTTTTATCTAGCAAGAGACCTACTGAATAAACTATATGGACAGAATTAAGTGTAAGCTTGCACTGGGCCAAATCAACCCCACACACTGGACTAAGGCATGAGATTTTACATGACGACTGGTTCGCAATGACACAGCATTTACTTTAGCTGTTCAGCAGTTAAGTAAAACCATGACCTTGCATAATCCCAAAAGATCCACACTTGGAACCCCACAGGATGTCTCACCTCCTAAATCCTTCAGCAGACTATTTTCTGTGGTGCTTCCCCACACTTCAAGTCTATTCGGGTACTCTGACTATAAGCTCTTTGGGCCTTCTCTGCACTCTCTTCCTAGATCCACAGCAAGTCCCTATTCACAAAGGCGGCCCAGAGCCACTACTGAAAATTAAAAGTAATGCTTTGAATGTATCTTGTATTTTGTAAGGACACAGGGGAAAAAATAAGTCACCAGTGGTGACTCCAGGGGGGATCTCCCTGATCCTGGTAACATTTAACTTCTGGAATTCTGGTGAATTCCACTAACGAGAGCTCTTGGGGCAAAGTATACCTTTTGTTCTCCTGCAGCTCAGCGCTAGAACAGCCTCTCCCAGCCTATACAGAGAGCTTTTGGGTACAACACAATCACAACCCTTCAAGGTCAACATCAAGCACATACCTAAGTGTTTGCCTAACAAGGAGACTCAAGTCTCTATGCATACCTTTACAATTTCTCCTCCTTCCACCTCCATTAGCTTCCTCAGGTTGTGAGCTATGTTCTGAGAGTTAGAACGCCAGTTCAACAAACCCAGCAGGTCAACTAGCAAGGACAGAACATCAGCAATTAGAATCAGATTGTAACAACACAGCTGACTTAATGGCTGCAGAACAATACAGAACACGTACTAGAGGTTATTTTTAGAATCAGCTTACAAGGAAAAGTCACACTGAGGTACAGAATATAATCTTGAGATGGTTCTTTTGTCTTGGCAAGAAAGTTAAGTTTTGCTACGAATAGAAGCCCTGGTGTAATTAGATAACGCAAGGCATTTGGAAGACAATTTTGCAGGCTTCTCATTCACCCAAGAGAAGGTATCTCGAGCGAGGAATTCTATTACAGTGCATGACTTTTCTTACTAAAGCTTGTGTTTACTTCAGAGCAGCCTCTTGGAGACGGTTCTTAAAGTTAAAATCGAAACCTCGTGTATAAATGACATTAAGCTGCAGAGCTGTTTATCACAGTTCTGGGATGTCCTAGGACCTCAAGTTTAGTTACAAACTACAGCTGAAGTTTTTAAAGGAGTCTGGCAGGTTTCACACACATCTTCTACGATAATGAAATATGTACATATCATCTCTGTTCCAAAACTAAATTCATTTTCTGTCTTCAGATGTAAGAATACCTGTAAAACTTAAGAGCCATGACAAAGAATGCCACATTCAGAAACAGAGGTTACATGCAGGAGGGCAGAACGGTGCAAACATGCTTGGACCGCACATCGGACGGGATAATGAAAGTCATATTCAGTCCTCACGCACACGGATGTATCAGTATGGCATTGACCTGACGCTAACTGGCCAAGCTCAAACTGTAACAGAACAGCTCATGTCCATCTCCCAGCAGCTACACAGGAACCACAGCTGGTGTCATTATCACATGCTTCTTCCACAAAGTCAGAAAGTACATTATACCCAGAGCCTTCCAGAGCTACTGGAAATCTCACATCATTTACCAGCGCCTACTGCATTCATTCACCTACATGTATCGTCCTTCATTCTGACCACTTCGGCAGCATGCAGAGCAGAGTTAATGCATAACAGCATCCTGAAGAGCTCAGTTCTAATTGCTACATTCTTAACAGGCAGAGGAAAGAAGATAATTAACCTTAAACATAAAGGATTCTGAAAACACATATACACCGTCGCTGACAGGTGACATTTCTATACATGCCGACAAACGTTTTAGATTTAACATTGGTATTTGGGATAAAATATTCACGTGGTATCTAGTGGTTTCATAAACCTTTGTAGCTTGTACTGGGAACATGATGCCAACAATGCTGGAATTGGGCTGCCACTGACACACAAAAGAGCAAGACTATAGCTAAAGCGCTATGCCCACACATGCTGCAATGCCAAAAAAAAAATTGCATAAAGAAAGCGCCCTCTTTACTTCAAATATACAGCACAATACCGCTAGGCTGCTACTGCAAGACCTACCATTCTGGGTAAGTTTGGTGGAGCAGATCAAAGTGGCAATCTGGAAGCTGTCTTTTGTACTATCTTTAGTGGGTGTGAAGTTGGCTAGATGGTGCAGATTTTTCCCTAAGGGGGCCTCCTTCTCATCCATCTCCGTTTTGGTACAAGGAAGAGTTAAATAGCATTTAGCATCTTCCATTTTCTTGTTATCACCCTGTTGGTTGAAGACAGCAAAGACAAGGGTTATCTCACACCGAGCACACCTCAGCTGCCCTCCTGCAGTTCTCATCTGCAGACACACTTCAACACAGGGACAGCCAGAGAAGGATTTAAACACCTTTTCACGTCTATAGTTGTTTACTCACATTGTCCGTTTGGGCCTCTAACTTTAGGGAACAGAAGCTGCCCATGCTGCCAATGAACTAAGCTCTTTTCAGAGTGATTCAAGCCATAGAGTTTAGGAGGGTTTTTTCCCCACACCCCTCACTTTGTAGCTTTCTACTGCTATCAATTAACTTTTTCCTCTCACTGTGATTAAAGACACCAGGTCTTTTTCCCCATCACACACCGATCCTCCGAAGCAGGCGTTCACCAGGCCTGTTTGCTGAATGCTGTCTAGGTGAATGGTATTAGAGGAAAAATGCTCTATACAGATACCTACAAAGACGTACCAGATTTGTGTACTTGCAGTCAGAAAAACCACCAGTGAAAGCAGAGCTGAGGGTGACTTATAAAATAAAAAATAAAAAAAATACTGTCCCATTATCGTAGAAAAATTATTAAAAATCTCTGCAATTATGATGTTTACATTGCTAGGAAAAAAGGCAGCCAAGAGAGTTGTTTTGATTAGTTAAATGAAAGTGAAGACTGCAAACGCCCAAGCTACCTTATAAACAATCAAATTGTGTTTGCCATCTTGCAGTGTGGTTCCATCTGCGTTCATCAACTTCACAAAGCCCATGCCAAAAGCTCTCTCAGACTTATCCCTAGCTGCAAACAAAAAGAAAAATCTTTATTAGGAATGTCTTATGTATGCCCATATTATTCATAATGCAGCTCTCTAACTATGTGCAGCTGCTTCTTTATTTAATAGCATCACACCATAACGCGATGGAGCTAGCAAACTTTGTGATCGACAGTAGAAAGAGCTCGCTCTCTCTTCCCCTCTCATCTCAAGGCACTCAGCAGGTATCTGCAACTACACAGCAAAGCGTCCTCTCTGAAGCATCTCTCACCACACAATTTTAGCGGTTAGTTGTGCTACTAAATGGACACGCACAATTGTATACATATTTTGGTTGGGATTTTGCAAATCTGCTTGCGATGTGGAAATATGTCACTGCATCTCCCAGGTAACTGAAGAGAATTGTTTTTGAGAGCCTTTCAAGGGCTTAGTCTCACATTATTGATCTTGTTTCAGGGCTCTGAAGTCGCTTGATGAAAACTTCTGGCTCTAACTTTCTCATTTGCCTTTCATTAACCTAATTAGAAATCCTCCTATAGGAAGACCATTAGAAACCCACCAGGCTTTGCACTGAATTTTGTGAAGGCCTTGAAATAAATTAAAAACACCCCTATACACTGAGAAGCCAAAGCAGCAATAAGCATTGACAACTGTCTTTCAAGGGGGCTAACATGTTGCTCCCTACCTAATTTCAGTTTTAGAACAGAAGCAGCACCAAACCTTTTTTTAGGGCTGCAAAAAGTTTGAATTATTTTTCTTTGCTAGCAAGAAAATCCCCAACGTTGGAAATAAGTAGAAATGCAAGCGCTACACCTTTGGTGGCTACTCCAAACGTCTCAAAGAGAGCAGGAAGAACGCAGTACTCCTGCAGATCTCCTTTTCTGATACTTACACTCCTGTGATGACCGATGACGGAAAGTGAATCTTAAATGGCAACGACTGACTTCTTCTATTGCAATGGACACCTGCACATGATAATACAATGAAAAATGCAGCACCAGCATTCTCTATCTCCAGTAAATTTACAGGACATTCTGTTACTGATGCATCTACTGATTTTAAATTAGTTCTGTTTTCTACACAAAGGAAGGAAGACTATAAATTACACACTCCTACCTTTACAGTTTCATACCAGCAAGGTTGCTTGACTTGATAATAAACAACAGACTTATATTCGGAGACACCTTCATAACCAGCACCAGGATGGATAGCTTTCTTTGGACAAAAAGACAAGGGGATAGGGGGAAAAAGAAAAGGTAAGGTCTAGAATAAAAGCAAGAAGTACTTTGGGTCAGGAATTTTCAGAGCATATAATTGTCAGAGTTACTCGAAGTCTATGCCTCACAGTCAAGGGAACTCAACGCACGTCACCTGTAAAACCATGTTTTACATAATCTTTAAAGATTTGCTCACATCTCTTATTAATTTAAAAAAAATAACCAGCGATTATTCAAATCTGATCACTGAGATCACCCATGATATCTCTTGGTCATTATCACACAGTTCTTGCATACAGTTGCTAAATAAGATCCTATGGACCGGAGCTATCATCTAGCAAACACAGCAGCCTTGTGACCTCCTGCAACGGCCGTCGTACCTCTTGGAGATTGCCATCTTCATCGTGTACAGACATGGTGACTTCCACATTCTTCGGAGTCTTCTTCTTCCCTTTGTCAAACTCCCCTTGTATCAGGGTGACGTAGATATCGTTTCGAACATCACCTAAAATTCATAGCGCATAATGAGTTGGTTTTCCTCATACAGTTTCACAGGTTAACATTTAACACCCTTGGGCACCACGTTATCCTTATCTTCCTCTTAGCCTTTACTGATACCAGCTAATCAATGACACCCAACATCACAACATTTCATCTTCATCTCAAATTATACAAAATCTTTTAAAATGTACAGTTCTCCTTTTTATAAACCTCAGTCTTTAACTTTTTTTTTAATGTAATGAGCTCTGTAGGGCTAAATCCACTCTGAATGGATTAAATAGAGCAGGGTCAAACCTATATGCAACAAAAATGTCTCTTTGACTAAACACAAATTTTCTTCCTAAAAGTACACACACTATCATTTTTCAAGGAAGCTTATGTTTTCACTTCTTTAACAAGAAATAAAAGATTGGCTGGAAACTTCAAGAAAAATGAAAACAAGTTTTCAGATAGCTTTAAAGTAAACCTGTTCATACCAGAAATTCTAGAATTTCAACTGGCTCTTTCACCCCACGGAAGTGGAGAGGCATATGGGACCTACCAGGAAGAATTATCTCAGGGAACCCCATTTTGCGAGCCACAGCAGTTGATCTGTCTACAAGGTGGGAAAAATCCTTTTGAACCTGCGCTAGATCACCAGGAAGCAGTTTCAGGGAGACCCAAAGACCTAAGAAAAGAAAGGTAACACTTGTTTACTGAAAAAAAGTACAAAACCATAAAATTTAAGCCTAAGCTTAACAGAAAGCTGTTTCTTCATGTGATCTCCATGCAAAAATGCCTTAAATATCCCAAGCTGGCTCTCACTCGCCCAGTTCTCTACCTCCCTGATGCTGAATAAGACCCTACTTGGCAAGTAGATCCTCTGAAGTAAAATACAAACTTTCCGAGATGAATCAGCCAGTGTATTTGAGTAAAGGCCAGACACACAAGCAAGAGCAGAAGAATCCTGAATAATGCAGTTTAAACCCAAAGCCATTTAGAATATGCAACCAGCCATGTTCACTTAAAAGTATTTTATGTCCATATAAACAGTTTTATCTTAAAAATATTACATTACTAGCAAGCAAGTCAACACCTAGAAGCTCTTTTCATACAAGTAAGAACAACTCCTGTTTTTATATATATATATTTTTTTTTTTTTTTTTCATCTCCCAATCTGCTGGAGTGACAATCATTACAAAGACCATACATTTGGCTCAGGGAAGGCTGGAAACTCCTGTAAGCCCTGATCTCGACTTTCACAAGCCATTTATTTTCCTTTGTAAGCAAGTGGAACCCTTCCCTGCACCAGGTTTTTACATTAGCTTCTTGACCAGATGCTGTACCTTGCCCTTTATGATTCACTTCCTTTGCAGCGATGACTTTGTTGAAGACAGAAGTGAGGGGCTCATTTTCTCCGATCACATGAGAAGTTATCAGTGGGGACATGATTAGCTGTCGCTGTCTGATGTATGTTTCCATGGCAATCCTGAGAAGAACAACAATAGAGACCAGGAAGCAGACAAACATCAAATATGTGCTCTGCAAGAAGGCGGCTGGCCAACAGCTGGCTGTTTTCCACAGAAATTTTTTTTTGAAGGATTCCATGGGAATATTTTTTTCTTCTTCACCTGCACAAACCCAATGGAAATACATTTAAACTTGCATACCAGGAAGTACATCTCAGTGCTAGCTCAGGTTTAGGATAAGGACATGGACCTATTGGAGCAGGTCCAGAGGAGGCCACAGTGATGATCCGAGGGCTGGAGCCCCTCTGCTGTGGGGCCAGGCTGAGAGAGCTGGGGGGGTTCAGCCTGGAGAAGAGAAGGCTCCGGGGAGACCTTATAGCAGCCTGCCAGTCCCTGAAGGGGGCCTACAAGAAAGCTGGGGAGGGGCTGTTGGCAAGGGCATGTAGCGATAGGACGAGGGGCAATGGTGTAAACTAGAGCAGGGCGGGTTTAGATTAGCCATTAGGAAGAAGTTCTTTACACTGAGGGTGGTGAGACACTGGCCCAGGTTGCCCAGAGAGGTGGTGGAGGCCCCATCCCTGGAGACATTCAAGGCCAGGCTGGATGAGGCTCTGAGCAACCTGATCTAGTTGAAGATGTCCCTGCTCACTGCAGGGGGGTTGGACTGGATGGCCTTTAGAAGGCCCTTCCAACCCAACACATTCTATGATTCTGTAAGTAACACTGACCTAAAGACTCCATGACTACATTTGTATCATGCTGAAATAGCAGCTTTCAGGACAACCATAAACAAACCCAGCTCTGCTTTGCTCTTGTTCCCCATCCACAGCCTGCCTTGCAGACCCACGAGAACACGTCCAGCTCTGGGCCACCACGCAGGAACAGCTCAGCACCCAGAGCTTTGCACTCCTATCAGATGAGGTGAGATCTGTCTTCAGGCGTGCCTCAGAGCTGTCCCTAAGAGACTATGTAGATTAACTAGTGATAAGTTAACATAACTAACGACTGCTGTGAGATCACACAAGTGATGAACCTATCCCTAGTCACAAACACATCTACTGAGCTTTGGATCTTGAACCTGACTTCACTCCTGAATCCACTCCATCAATAATGAACCAAAGCATATACAGAGCGATGTCTCCACAGGCTCCCCATCCTTGTGGAGGTGTCCAGATTTGCATCTAAACTCAGCCTCATTACAACAGAAGAAAAGTGACAAAAAAAGAACAAAAAAAAGTCGCAGACTAACATTATTCTGCAAAGAAAAAGACCCTCTTTCCAGCCTTTCAGGCCCCGAAAGGGTAGGTGAAAAAAAACAAACCCAAACCCCACACAATCTCCCCTGAAAATACTTTGTAATAACATATGGCTACGCCAAATGGATTGCTATATTTAGGACTGTAACAACATGGCTGAGTCTACCCAAACAAGCTTCATTTTAGTAACTGTCATGTGCTGAAAAAGCAAATCAGAGAGCAGGCAGAACACACAAGTCTAACTAGCAACACAGAAATGCAAAACGCATTGGGGCTTGAATTTCTTTCTCAGAAAGAGGGAGAAATCACATAGCGTACCACAGAGGGTACCACGCAACAGTGACAAGGAGTTGTGTTCTCTATGCTCAGGTGTTCCTGAAAATCTTGCCTCTCAAGCCCCTAATAGTTTTGAAGGTCACATCCCTCAGACCCCACAACACTATTTTGCAGGGTGCTCCTCTTTCTTACCTCAGATGATACGGGCACCAAGCAATTTCAGCTGCATTGCCAAAACTCCCTAAGCAATTTAGCCTATCATACAGACATGTAAATCAAGGGAACAAAGGCTTCAGAGGACTGACAAAAATCTTTTCCTTCAAAGAGCTGACTACTGCCATAAACTAATCTATTTGTAGAGACCTTGGTACACTGCCAGGCTCCCATACAAATTCGTCCTTCTCCAAAGGACAACTGCTTTAAATAAGCCAGATATGTGATGAACTCTGAAGTCCAGTACTTACTGCTGAAATGGAATAAAATGCTGCTTTTCCTCATCGTCCACCTTTCCATGTATGATGTCAGTTATGTCCATCACTGCAACAACACAAGTTCATCACGTAGTTTTACCAAGCTGCTAAAGAATACAAAGAGAGCCTTCCTCTATGAGAATGGGAAAAACAATTGCTTATCTGGGGTCGCTGCCACTCATGACAGCCACAGAGAGCACCACTCTCAACTTAACTTTTTAAAAAGCATCATTTCATTGATGCTCAAGTCAGCCCGTGGTAGTGAATATACTGTGATAAAACACAGCTGGGACTCGGTCATATCAAGGCAAAGAAATTACACTTAGATTTCAATTGCTGATTGTTTTGAAATTGTTTTCCACCACAAATTTCAAGCAAGTCTCTTCACAAGAGATCAGAGGAATTGAACAGGAATTGGATGTCTTCACCATGGCTCCTTTAAAAACTCCAGCTTTATCCCATTAGTCATGAAGAGCAAAACCCTCTTTGATAAAGATCTGAAAAGTCTACCGCACTGATGGTAGTGCGTTATCTTTTCAGGGGGTGACAAAACAAGAAGGGAACAGTAACAGCATTTCACCTTCATATACAACTTCCATTAAAAGGTCTCAAAGGGGTACTATGTGCAGCTCAGTATCCGCATCTCCATTTGGAAGCCAGAGACGCTGACGCTGGGAGAGCAGGAGGCTTTGCTGACACACAGCATGTGTGTCGTTTCCTAGCCCAAATCCAATTCCTAGCCCACTGTCCCAGCCACTGGGCCGTGCTGTTTCCTCCATGGATTGAAGGTGCCATACCTGCCACACCAAAGGGCCTCCGGAGTCCACAGGTATGTTTCTTCCCATCTTTCAGCTCCATGTGCCCCACCCTCACAATCTGACACACCAAGCTGATTTTCGGTCTGATCAAGTCAGAACTGCTTAAATCCTAGAAATGATTTAAAATAAAGTTATATCAATCTGCTTTATGAAAGGAAGCGAAGATCACAGAGAGAGTAAGACTTTTGTGTTAGACTGTACACACATATGAAAGGAAATTATTATTTTTTAAAAAGTAAAACCTGTTCCCTTTGAGCCCTAGTGAAAAAAAAAACCAAACCCAAAACTAAAAAACCACTAGCAATTTCCACACAGCATTTTCTAAACATCCCATTACTCTTTGATAACACACCCCAGCAACAGTACAGAAAGGAGAGTAAATGATGTTAATTGCCAAAGGAGCAGATCCTGATGACCAGGCAGTTAGTTTTGTGCCACCTTTGCTACTTGTCAGAAGTTATTCCACTCATGTGCAATTCTTCCATTAACATCTTGTTACAAATAACAAACTAACACAGAAAAGGATCATCAAAGCAACGAACTGAAAAACGAGCAACTATGATCTCAAGCCCGGATTTTCGGTACAGTTAGGCTCCACAGAGAAGTGTCTAATAGGATTTTCAGAAACGCGTGGGTGAACTACATCCACTGACAGTACTACTGCAAAACAATACCCCTTTACTACTGCTTTGGACTAACGTACAAAAAGATGACTTTTCAGCAGCATTCCTCTGAGGCTGCCTACAACATCGTAAGTGTCCACGAAAACACTCCAAAAGGCCATACGTGACCCCTCCCTGTTGCATGAGGAGAGGGGAGGGGAGACGAAAAGAACCCAAAACTCAAACGCCTGCAGCATGGGGAAGAATTTCCAGGACATAAATACAATAACTTACAGTAAAGACGGCTTGAAGATTATTTAGTTTCTCAATTTCTTTAGGCATCCCATTACTGCCCCAACGGACCAGGTAATTTTCGCTGCAAATAAAGGAAGGGAGGAAAATAATTAAATAAATCAACACTTCACATTCCCATTACCTGGGCAAAAGCCCGAAAGCATTTTGATCTTTCAAGAATATTTGAAAAATTCTGCCAAAATCTTCTATCGCGAAGTGATTCTGAAGTGACTCATTTCAGTGACGGCAGAAGGCAGGCACGATGTGAATGGGTACTCTCAGTCTGTCCCTACAGAACTCTGCCTGTACGTCCACACCTGATAAGGTCGATGATGGAGACAGAGGGTGCCTGACACGTACAGGCTTCCTTGATAAAGTTCTTCATCTCTTTTCCTACCAGTACTAGATGCCCAACTCTTAGGTGTGAGCTTGCACTGACTTGACAGATGACACCAAGTGAAGCGGGAGTGTTGGTCTGCGTGAGGACAGGGAGGCTCTACAGAGAGACTTGGGTAGATTGGATCGACGGGCCAACGCTAACGGTGTGAGCTTCAACAAGGCCAAGTGCCGGGTCCTGCCCTTGGGCCACAAAAACCCCATGAACGCTACAGGCTGGGGGCAGTGCGGCTGGAGAGCTGCCTGGCGGAAAAGGACCTGGGGGTTCTCATTGACAAGCGGCTGGACATGAGCCAGCCGTGTGCCCAGGTGGCCAAGAAAGCCAAGAAAGCATCCTGGCTTGTATTAGAAGTAGTGTGACCAGCAGAAGCAGGGAGGTGATTGTCCCCCTGTGCTCAGCACTGGTGAGGCCACACCTTGAGCGTTGTGTCCAGTTTTGGGCACCCCAATATGAGAGAGACATCGAGGGGCTGGAGCGAGCGCGGAGGAGGGCAACGAAGCTGGTGAAGGGCCTGGAGAATCCATCTTATGAAAAGCGATTGAGGGAGCTGGGACTGTTTAGTTTGAGGAAGAGGAGGCTGAGGGGAGACCTCATCGCTCTCTACAACTACTTGAAAGGACACTGTAGAGAGGTTGGTGCTGGTCTCTTCTCACAGGTAATTAGTGATAGAACAAGAGGGAATGGCTTCAAGCTGCAACAGGGTGGGTTTAGACTGGACATTAGGGAAAAATTCTTCCCAGAAGGAGTGGTCAGACCCTGGAATAGGCTGCCCAGGGACGTGGGTGGAGTCACCACCCCTGAATGCATTTAAGAGTCACTTAGATGTGGTGTTGGGGGATATGGTGTAGGGGAGAACTTTGTAGAGTGGGGTTGATGGTTGGACTTGATCCCAAGGGTCTTTTCCAACCTGAGTGATTCTATGACAGCAAACATCATGCATATACATGATTTAACGGGAAGCAATTAATCAAATGCATCAAGTCTAGTGCCAACAGCAGGGAAATTTAAGAACATAAAAAGATAATCTGGGATTTTGACTAATGTATTACAGAAATGCCAGCTTTAAGAAGGGGACTGCACGGGCTCAGAACCTTGACTTCTCATATCATCTGAAATTAAATAACCCCCTTCCAAATCAACTCTGGGGCAGCAACCAACACAACTGAAAAACTTATCTGCTGGATCTTCCTCTCTAACCTCTGCTGGCTTCTTTAGGATGACCGTCGTGACGACTAAATTGCTTATGCACCAACAAAAAAACCCTACCTGATGAATTTGGAGAGATCAGGATCATAGAGGCTCATTAACAGCTCTGCATCTTCTCCAATATTGCAGACAAAATTCTTGAAGTTTACATACAGGCTGTATGTGTGTGTTGTGTTGAATATTGGCTGCCCTCGGAGGTCCAAATTCTGTTGCAGGGACTGGAAAGAAGGAGAGTACTCCCATTAAAAAAAAAACACAGAAGAATTCAGTTCTGCTGCCAAAGTAGCACAATACCCTTAAGAGGCACGTACAAATACAGTGGGTACTAGTTACTTGAAGAGGAAAAAGCCAGTGACAAGAGACATACCTTCTCTTCCTGGATTCTTTCGTCAATCCTTTTGGATGCAGTTTCATGGGACTTGAAAAGAGAGATTGTGCTGGTTTCATCTGGGTCCAAGATGTTCCCATTGTCATCTCGTACAACCAGGTCCAAACCTAGGATCCTGAGCAGCATACAAGTCACGAGGACAAAAGCAGCAACACAACATTTAAGAAGCAAAGGTGACTGAAAGAGCACAAACCACAGATCAAACTGTGGACGGCACTAGGCAGCCAATGCACACCAACTCCATTCCCTGTAATAATCACATTGATGGTTTTCCTGTCCTGAAATACTTATCCCTCACTCCTCATTTTCCCATTAAAGAGAAAAATAATTAGTCGAGTAACTTAATTAGAATTAAGTTACATGACATGACATCTTCTTTGTCCTCGCTTCAAGGTATTTTTTTTTTTAAAGGTATGTATATCTATCAGGCTTATGGGTTATGGCTAATTATTGTTCTTCGCCATAAACTTTCTTCTTAATTGACTTATTTGACCTGAATCAAGTCTCACAGGCAGATAAATGAGTTCTGGAGACAATCCCTGTTCTGTACCAACCAATGAAAGGTGGAGTTTTGGTGGCCTATGTATTGTATTATGCAGTTGCTGATAACGCAGTTTAGTTCATAACCAGCATCCAAGTCCCGGCTCCAGCTAGCCAGGCACAAATTGTGCTCCATGGCAAACGTGATCATGTGCCAGCATTTCTGCAGAATTAAGACAGGTAAGGTTTCCTGCCAAGTCAAAGAGTGCTGACATACGAAGAACCAACTGCTACATGCCCACCTGCCAGGCTAGTCACATTCTGATGGGGACTGAAAGCTGTAATTATCCCCTTTCCAAGGAAAAATGTAAAGCCTAATTCAGTGTTCCCCTTGCGTGGTCATGTACACCATTTTGTATTAATCACCATCTAGAGCCTTTACTGGGATTCGGGATTGTCCCCTGCCTTCAAGACATAGTTTGGAGTTTACCTGTTGCCATAGTCAATCTTAGCAGTGACTTTCTTCTTTAGCTCAGCCAGCTCATCTTTGGGAAGCGTCCCAGACAGTATCTGTGACCGCCACTCTATCAGGCTGTAAGTCATTTGTTGGACATGCCGAAACTGCGTTGTCTTGTTATCCTACAGGAAAAAAGGGACAGTTTTAAGCCAGTGATAGCCTGAAAACGATGAGTTGAGTAAGCTTTCTGAAACGTACTCAACTGAATCTACCATATAAGTTGTATTTAACTAGAAATATCTGAGAAACTGGCACTATACAAGATTAGACCCAGGGAACATATTCTCCAGTACTTTGCACTGCCAAGGTTTAAGTGTCTCCAGATTTGGGGTCTTCGCCATTTCCTCAGGACATTATTTCAGAAAAACCTCACAGACAAAAAATAGACTCCTGGTGTTTTCCAGCACTTAAACTGCTGTGATGGGTGCTTTATATATAAAGGACAGAGAGATGATGTTAAGTGACCGCAATTGTGTTCTGGCAGATTGAGACAGGAATGCCAACCTAATACACAAAGGCCCTTTCTCCTTACCTCTGCCACTCTCAGAACGTGACATTGGGCAAGTCATTTTTTAATCCATGTTTCTCATTTGTTTCGCCTACTTAGATTGTAAGACTCTAAGGCAAGAAACTTTATTTGCTTTTCAAAGTCTAAAGGTGACACCAACACATAAGTAATGACAGATGACCAACACTGAAGCCCACATAGGCTTTTTCTCATGTCTGTTCCTCCTATAGCTTTCACCAGCCTAAAGAACTCTTCATCCTCTTTGCTACATATAAAAAAGGTCTCTTGTCACCCGAATACAACATTAACAACATGGTTAATTGGAACCTCTGCCCCCACCACTGTTTATGGTGTTAGCAACTATATTTTACAGCCAGAACGCTAAGTGAAGTGAGTCCGTTTTCATGGCTGCCTGTGCTCTTACCTTGCCCCATCATACACTCAAAATCCATTATATCAAAAAAAGGAATAGCAAACAAAATGCAGCGATATCTGGGATCCACTGCTTCCCTGCCAGTACGCATATTATATTTCAAGGTTCATATTCTACCCACTGGTAACTCATGCATGGATTACCGTGCCCACGTGTGATCTCCAGACAAGGGTTTCATGGAAATCAGAGTAGCTTGTGGAAACACAGTAACTTCTCTGGCTGGCGTCTAGCAGCAATAAGGCTGAAGATAATCCGCTCTTCAGAGCACTCATTTTTGTTTACATTTGTACAGAACTTAACACAACGCTGTCCTGACTCATCCCATGCTTTAAGCACCACCCCAGCAGTGGCTGCTCAGAACCCATCATGCCCGAGGCTGTCCAAAAATGCAATAAAAATATCATGTCTGGATTCTCAGACACCACCTTCCCAATCCACTGGCTCGAGTTTGCTGCAGTTCCTGCATTTTCATCTTTTGCAATGAATGCAGCACCTGTAACTATAAAGCACTGACTGAACAGGACATCAAAAGCTGCTTTGTGAAGAGCTTCCTCCTGCCATTTCTACTGTTACCATCTTTAATTAATGAAAATACTTCTCATGCTACTTACTGGTTCCACCCTAATAAAATTAGTCACACACCTATACACCTCTTTCCTATAGTTTCAGGTTCCAAGGCTGACGCTGTAATTAAAAAGTGAACACCTCAGTGGTAACCTAGCGTATTTGTAGCAATATGTGCTTAGATAAGTAATTAAGCCTTTAAACGTGTGAGCTACACCATTTATACCATCCAAAAGGGAAGCCAGGCCTCACCCTCTCTGTACCACTGCACGGTGAGCCAGTCACTAGGACGGTTCTGACTCGCACTGAGTGTCAAGTGCCGCTCATTTTCAGAGGGAAGTGCCACAAATCCAAGGACATTAAACTTTAATCTACTGGGGCAAAGTTTATGGTTATGCAGCTCCAAAATGAGCGTCAAGAGGCTTTTGACTACATCTCACCCAGCAGCTAGTGGGAATTGGCCAATGGCATATTGCTGGTACGTGCAGGCAGCAGCTGACGAGCGTCAGTTCTCTGTATCGAAGCTGTTAATGTTTAACCATGAAACACAACTGCTCCAACACAGCAGAAAGAGAGACTCAGTTCAATTATTTCCCCATTCCGGTCTCTGCAAAGAACACGAATGATATAAACTACTCATGATTTACCCCCTGAGAACACAAATCTAAAGGGAGTTATAAATAGTCATCTTCCTTTTGATCTGGGGAACACGAAGGGGCTGACGGAGTCTAGATGAGTCTTTCAGTTCCTATAGGGAAGATCTTAGAGACGTATTTAGTAAACAAAGAAAAAAGCGCGTCCTTAA
The DNA here is from genome assembly GCA_013398915.1 of Dromas ardeola. NCBI lineage: Eukaryota > Metazoa > Chordata > Aves > Charadriiformes > Dromadidae > Dromas > Dromas ardeola. The sequence continues at coordinate 31,466 of VYZM01020640.1, forward strand.
CTTGTGTTAAAATAATGACACAGAGAAGGCAACTTGGGTTAGCTTTCAGGGAAATACAGAGCAGATCTGAATTTGACAGTTAGCTAGCGCTGTTATCTCTGCAGCTGTTTACATTAGCTAACTCTTATTAACTAAATGAAGTTAAAAACTCTCATCCATTTTTATATTGATTTTGCAGTGGAGATATACCCACTGGTGCAATGCTTGCTGAAAAACACAGAAATTAAAGAAGTGAAATGAAATGCTGCCAAAGAAAAAAATCCCTTGTATTTCCTTTTTCTCCTCAAATACCTCCTTCCTCCTTTACTGCCTTTTTTTTTTCTTTTTTCTTTTTATACATACTAGAGGGGAAAATAAAATAAACCCAAATCCATCTCAAACCACAACATTTTCCAAGACTATTTTAAGACTTATGTTGGTTAAGCACAGGAACATGAAAGATTTCTGCTCTTAAGAAAAATAGATTCTGAGGCTAGAATCCTAGAGTTACTCAGAAAAAAAAAAAAAGAGCCAGGAACAAAACTCTCTTTTCACACAGTAATAACGTCACATACAGCTTCTCATTAAATTAAGAGGGTGTAACAAATTCTTGTGGTTTCGTGGTGCACAAACAAAACGTACTTGTGGCCTGGTGAAATTTTCAATAGGAGAACGTGCTCTGGATAAACTGAATGGCTAGAGCTAATTTCAAACCATTCTCTCATCTTAATTAAAGTCTCTGAGCACACAGTATGCAGGCTGAACTCGCTACTAACCAAAGAAAATCAAGTTTGACTCTCTTCAATGTGCCTTAATAATCACCTTCGAAAGACGCAATTCATTGCAAACTCCAGTTGTGTTTCTCTGAGCAAGAATGCACCTACCTCAGCAAACCCACCAAATCCACGCATTACCTTGGCTTCTGACTTTTCCGAGGTGGCTATCACATGGCCAAGCTACTAAACAGATTCAGTAGATGACAAGCCTCTCCCCTGCCTTACTGAGAACTAAATGTATTATGCAACTTCTGAGAAGTCAAATCTTCCCCACCACACATGGCCCTAATCCTCTTCCCATCCTTTGCCTATCTTGCGTGTTTGTAGGCACTCTGCGGTGAGCATCAACTGTTCTATAAAGTACCTACAAAACTTCTGAAAAACCCAGGGTTCACACTTGTTAAAAGTTCTGCTAAAACACTATCATGGTTTCTCGCACAACTTTCTGCCACAGCTGAGATATTTTGCCCTCATACAGGACAGATCACGACAGACAAAGCAGGAACACTCACTTGTCTAGCGAACTGTAACTCTCACACACAGCCCCAACCAGCTGACGCGACGCTGAGTGTGACTTGTGCCAGTCAGGGCTTCATCACTGCTGTGTCATCACACAATCATTCAAGAACAGCGAACACTGTAGCCTGGACTAAACCACAGTTCTGTCTGTGATCACACATCCCGTTCAGTTTAGAACAGAACATTTTTAACCTCTTTTAAGACCAATTTTACAATAATGATCGTTATGCAATTCTGCATAACGTTCTATTCAAAGTCTTAAAGTGCCCAGCAAAAAGCCCAGTCTCGTCTCATCTCGGGTCATTTCATAAAATACCAACCACTGAAAAAAACTCACCACATACAACTTGTGCCAGATAACTGCCCACTCCCTCAGGGTAGAAGTGAGTTCTTGTCCAAGGGGCAATTCACTTGGAATCACTGTTTCGTGTTGTCTAGAGAAAAAAGGAGAAAATGGAAAAAAGGTGTTACACTCAAAATTAAAACTTAGTAGTAAACATCCTTTTTTGATAAATATGTAAATGGAAATTTCAGAGGGTTTGGTATTCACACAATTCACTCACACACGATGCCAAGATTCTTAAGTTGTTCAATCGGTTCTCCAACGCATACATGCACATTCATCACCCGTTTTTAATGCAAACATGTTTCAAGTTTCTTTCAGCCTTGTTCTTCTCAATGGATCTGTTCCAGAAACATGCTAAATAGACAGGAATTACATTTGGAAGAATCACCGCTTGCAACGGTAACTTGGCTACAGTTATGTCAAAAAAAAAAAAAAAGTACTTTCTGAAGTGTCTTCCTTTGCAACTGCTGTTTTCCTCTCACTATAACGATCACAGAATCAGCTCTAAGAACCAAATGAGGAGTCATTTCCTTAAATGTTTTCCAAGACAGGAAGGAATCCACACTCCTGCTGGCTACTTGGCTGCGAGCGGGAGTGTGTTACGACTTGCAGGAGTCCCCAGAGGAGCTAAATGTAACTTGATTGACCTGCCTCGCTACTAACTTGTCTAGCAGAGCTTTCTTATTTTTGCAAATAGTATTCTCCTGCACCCATGCCATACAACTGTATGCAGTGCTCTGAAAAAAAAGAAGTTCTGCAGCTCTAGCAGTCTCACACAGGCGGTACGTCCTGCTGCACACACAGACCAGCAGCGTTCGTTACAACCACCACTACTTAAGTTGCTTTTTTTGCTTGTTTGTTTTCAAATGAAATGGCATTCCATTGGTTTTGCTACCAAAAGTACATCTCAAGAAGCGCCAACCTACCCCCGGTCCTTCACGATCGCCTCTTTTAAATGGATATATGTTTCCGGGAAAATGCCCTGAAAATAAATTCAGAAATAAAATAAGTCACACGGTAGGATATGACATGACAAAAATGCATTCAACAGAAAGCAGGGGAAGGGGGCAAGAGCACGATCAGCAGAACAGTAACTGTGACTGATGTTTACTGTTCACCTATGACAGAAACATGTCAGCTCCACCAGTCCCAGTATCACAGGAAAAAAGACAGTAAGGAGCATCCGGCCGCATGCTTGAGCACTATATTTATCTTAGCACCTCCGAGAAGTCAATTCTTTTTTTCACTGTAATGACACTCATCTTCCTGTATGAAGTGTTGTAAACTCTTGCAAACTCATTTGCCTTTGCTATGGATTATTCTTGGAGTCATTTGCCAAGTTGCCCTGGGTTCTCTAAAAAACCTCACGCACTTCACAGCATTTGTAGGAATTCACCAGTCCCAAGTTTCCTTTATTTAACAGAAACCTTCTAGGAGCGCTGCAATCCTTTTCTATTTTCTTTTTGTTCCCCTTTAAGCCTGAAAAATGGAGACTGCGAAGGATGTTACCACATGAGAGGTGCCAGGATTCCTATGGGAAACCAGATTTCCATGCAGTTTTCAGACTGGTTTCACAAACCTCAAGAAGTTTGGCTGAGATCCACGCATGCATAATTTTTGGAGTATTTTCCAAGCCAAATCAAAACTCTAATCTTACCATTACATATAACTAATGCTGGACATGTATCGGCCCAAGACCATAATAATAATGCAATAAGCTAGCGTATGCAGATATGCAAGAGCCAATTTTACTAGTTCAAATGACATTACGCATACTTACAATGGAGGAGCAGCCACCTAATGGTTCTGAAACATTTAGCTCAAGGGCATTTATTTCTATCGCTAAGGAAAAGGATGCAGGGATCAGGAGACCCGCACAATATTAAGACAAGAAATGCAGCAGAAGCACAGCAGATTACAGCACCGGATGGGGTCTGGCAAGGTGTGAAATAAAAATTAGTTACTGAAAAAAGTGAGGTCATACCTTCTTAGATTTATTTCGGAGTGTGTATCCTCGGTACCAGCCTGTCAAAGGGAAACAAAAATATTTTTTTTTTGCCTGTCTACAGCAATTAAATACACATCGTCATTCTCACCATGTTTCTACAACACAAGTCTATTGATTTTGCTCATTTGAGATCTGCTGTTGCGAAGCCACCTCGGCTGTTCGCAGGAGGCTTGGTTCCGAGGAGCAGGGCAGAAGGCATCTCTTCCCACCACGAACTGACACCCGCACCTCCCCTCCGCACACCCATTTGGGCTGCCCGGGGAGGGCCCAATGGAAAAGCAGGCCACCCCATGCTATACAATTTGAAAGTCACAGTCCTTGTCCCATAAACCTTACAAGTTATATACACAGCACAGATCTACTGCTGTGACCACCCGGCAGACGAGGCAGAGACACAGCCATGCACGCACGACTACCAGCCCAAGGCCATACAGCATGTATCTGGCAGAGAGAAATCTACTCAAGTGTCCCAAGTCCAATTCCAAACCATTCCTTTACAATTTTCTTTTCTATGAAGTGCATTTTCATTCAAATCATCTTATAGACTGTGCTTGCGTTCCACCTTGTGTGGGTTCTTTATTTTCTTCTGTGACTCAGTCCAAAGCTTTCCTTCCAAGGAAGGCTGAAAGAAAATGTTTTATTAGATAAGGCAAAAAAACCCAACCACCCAACCCTGAACTGCCTGCCCTGGTACGGGTATTGTTTCTCAATATTACTTTGACAAGATCTAGTAAGATACAAAGTAATAACCGTGATCCCCAAGACTCAGAAGCATGTGTCACTGTCAGATGTACGTTTCTTCTCTCTTCAGCACCTGGGTCTCACCAGTATTTTGATTTCAAGGTCGCTGAAATGCAAGGGTATGAAAAAAGTGCTGTACTTCTTATGTCCTGAAGCCAGCCTGGCTCAATGAGCAGCCAGGAGAGAAGCATAGCTGTGGGCAAGTCACCCCCAATCTTCTTCCACCGCCTCCGAACGGTGTCAGACGAAGGGGTTTTCTCTCACACTCCCACCTTCGTCATCGGTCTCGGCTGTGCGAGATCAAGCGCTCTTTCACTGGGTGCCTCTTTCTTGCCATAAGCAACAGTTTCCATCACCTTCAGTCCTCCTGAAGTTACACCACCGGAAACAACAAACTAAGTATTTCAGATGAAGAATCTGCTCTGTATGAAATGCTGATGTGCAGAGATAACATCCCTTGTATTGTTCTGGGATAGGACTCGCACTTTCTCACTGACTCTTATCACTAAAAACATCGCTCCAAATGCCGAGACACTCTGCAACCCCAGCTCTTAATTAACCACGTTAATTAACCTAGAGCTCCAGTTTTTGACTCTTTCCCTAAGGTTCTACTGGCATTAGAACGGCAAACGCTGACCCTACCTCTCATCAAACCTGAGGGGTGTAGATTACGGTCTATAGTGCACGAATGATGTCCAGAGCTACCAGGACAGACAGCGCTGATCCAAGATGATTATGTTCAGCCGAGTGGCAGAGGGAGCAGCGTCAGGAAGGCAAAGGGATTTAGAGGAATAATAAGGCAAAGAAGAGAGGAGGGGAGGGTGGGGTTTGGGTGTTTGTTTTTTCTTTTTGTTTTTCCCCCCAGTAGATTTATATATTTAGCAAAGAAGGGTCCATGAAGAACCATAGATTTGAAACCCCCTCAACTATAAATTAGAATTTAGGATGGATTTTTTTGTTTTGTTGGGGTTGTGTGTGTATGTGGTTGTGTTTGCTTTGTTTTGGGGTTTTTTGTTTGTGCTTTTTTGTTTGGGTTTGGTTTTGGTTTTGTTTTTTTAAAGCACAGTTTTGTCCCCTTTCTCGAGCAATGAGAACATGAATCAACTTGACCACGTAATCCCCGATATTCCAGTAATAAGTTAAGGGGAAAGAAGAAATTCCATTCCTTCCACAAGATGAAGATAGGATTATACATCGATCATGGACCAATGGATAAGGTACTGGATTAGGGATGAGAAGATTTAGGTTCTATTTTTACCCAAGTTGTAATTAATTGAATGGTCAAGTACAAATTCTTTAGGGTGTGATACAAAGCTCATGGAATTTAACAAGAATATTTTCCCAGTGGTTTCAATTCCATTTGACGCAGCCTCTCAACCTATCTATACCACAGCTTCCTCATATTTAAAATGGCTTCTTGGCATTAACCATATTCCTGTAAAATATTTTGCAATCATTGCATAAAAAGCCATGTTGTGTATTATTATGTAAAACTATTTCAACAAGTATCTCATGCAACTTTTTCAGGATTCTGCTCCAATTTTCAATAATCTTATTCATCATTTTAAAAGGAACTAAAGCGTTCGGCAGTGGTCAATTGATTACTTGGTTTCTTCTTTAAAGAAAAAAAAAAAATCTGCTTAAAGCTTCAGAGGAATGATAGACTATTTAAGCATGTCCCTTGAGGATTTTCTCCAAGCAGGGATGTGCTAAATGGAGAAAGGCTTTTCAGTTGAAGATGACATGGCAAATTTCAGCTACTACAACATACTTTCAAACTGAAGTCTGATTAAGAACACAAGGATAGCGGACTGAGTCTCGCAAAGAAATGCCATAAAGGGTTGGGTTTTGTTTTGTTATGGAACACAGGTCCCCAGTTTTACCTTTCATTAAATGGATTTTACGCAGTACGTAAAAGATCACAGAATCTAAGAAAGAATTACTCAAATTACAATAGTTTAGATTTTTAAAAGTTATATGCAGTGATGCAATCCCAGATCACGTGCTTAACCACAAGGTCTTTGTTCCTCTTCCACTGTCGCGTACCGGCTCTCGGTACCACAACACACGCTGCTGCACTGCACTGAAATAAAACAAAGGATTGCTTCATTTACCTACAGTGGTCAGAGGCAAGATAAATACTGAAACCAGGAACAAATTCAATGTAAACGCGTTTTCACCAGGAGAAGAAATGACTGGAATCATGGTATGTGGGCATACATTCCTTCTATCCACAATTTGGCTATTTCCCACAGATTGTGTGAAAGAATTATATATACTGCAGATTAGAAGAGATGCCCCTAAACAGAAATGTATCCTCCCCAGCTCACTCCTCAAGGACAGCTTCCCAGAGAGTAAGTAAATCCTGCACCGAAGCAGCCTTCAAACTATTGGACACGGCAAGTTTCCTCCTTTTTTTGGATTCTGCAGCATATGCCCAGTCTTGACAGTATTTGGCAAACAACAGGATAAGCACGCACTGCTTATCTTATTATCAACTGGAAAAAGTAATTTTATACAAAGACTTCACGCCCTTCTGCAACCAGACAGGCAACCAGAGAGAGCAGGAAAAAAATACCTTGCTTTGCAGTTTTTAGGAGTCTATCATGACCAAGACACCTAAGCTAACAAACTCATGCCTTGCAGAGGGTATATGTGCGTTTATTTTAAAGGGAAGGGAAGTCTAAGGAAACTGGCATCCTCCAGATCTTTATGTATAATAAATACACCATGGTGTTTCAAAGCATGCTTGAAGCTCAACTAAGACATTTCAAAAGTTATTTAAAAATCAGTCTCAAAGTAAAAACACTGAACGTGCAAATTTAAACCCTATCTGCAGCGCAAACTCCACTTACAACTGCACGTAACAGCAGACTGACAAAGATGCAGCATGCCACAATCTTTATTTTCCTGGACTGAAGGGAATGCTGCACCATCTAGGCTATGGAGTTATTCAGCCCAACAGCAAACAGCTCTCTGGTCCTCCCTGTACGGATTGAAGCTGCATTAGAGATCAGCACATCATAGCTTGTACCAGAAATATTTGAAAACTTTAGTTCAAACTGCTCAGTCTGTGGTTTCAGCTCTGATGACCTTCACTTCAATGTCACGTACTTCGTCCAAGTTGAAGCTACCACTTACAGGGATGACCACCCTTTGATGAATCTTTGACATAGGCAAGTGCGGTCCAGCACTGCGAACGCACCATCTACCACGTTATCACTCCCTTATCTTCTTTTGTGCACTCACAATCCCAGCCTAACTGTGTAGTTGTAACTGGGACTTACAAAACATTAGGCAAAGCATTTGTTTAGAGCACGGGAAGAGAAAGGTTTACTAACAGAAGTGCGATGCCAGAGTCTCACCCCAAATCTGGCCAACTTTCCAAGGACTTCCAGCCTTTGCAACAGGCCTCTACCTCCTGGTAGCATGCGCGGGCATAAATGATCAGGGACTTCGCAATTTAAAGGTGCTTTCCTTCTGAGAGACTTGGGCGTCAGCAGCACCTGACTGCAGACACTCCACCTTAAGAGTTTGTGAGAAACTGCGGTCTGTGGCAAAGCCACTTAACACGAGGAGTTTTCATAGCACAGAGTCCTGCACCAAACTGCATCCATACCTTCTGGCTTGCACTTTAATTCACTTTATTGCTCTTTGCTTCTCACACACCTCCCCCAGTAGCTTAGCTGTATCAGTGTTATGTCTCAGAGCTATTCGGCCAGTTGAGAGTCAGATAACATTTATTGTTAACACCAAACCCCAGCGCAAGCTTCAGCCTTGCTGCCTCGCTGTCAGGGAACAAACCCTGCACTTCAGTTCTTACAGACAGAGCGGAGCCAGCCGCAGCCCCAGACACAGAATACAAAGAGCTTTCAAGTGAAGGCTGGTTGAGACACAGAGAGCCTTGAGCCTTCACTGAACACAGCTGGGGAAAGAAAACCTGCCGACTTCGACCAGGAGGAAAGAGGAGGCATGTCCTAGATCACGCGCAGAGCGGGAAGCGAACTGTGGTGCCACATCCCTGAGAACCTTCCGGTAACTCACAGAAGATGCTCCTGTGCATCCTGAGGTACGGAACAATAGCAAGGAGCAAGATTTCCCAAGCGGCTATTACCCTTACATGAGAACCTCTGGTCAATCCTGAAAAAAAAACCCCACCCTTAATTCCCTCAAGAATGTTACCGATATCCTACGGAACACCCTCAGCCAGGAGCTGCAGGGATAACTCACACCGACTGAAAGAAGGACTCGCAGGGCATCTCTGAGCCTTTCTTCTTGCAAAGCCAACGCCCTGGTTAAATGGAACCTTTTTCTAAATTGAGACTTGTGTATCCAGATAAGAACAGCGATTAGTGGAACAAAAAATCCACTTTCATCAGGCTGGAGTTGTATTTGTAAGTATACATCATTAGCATGAGAAGAAACAGAAAAGGCTTCTTGTGAGAACACTAATTTTCAGAAGCACAACCCACATGTCTGGAAACAAAGCTGAAAGCTGATGTCCCAAAAGAAAAATAGGTACAGTAAGACATGAGAATTTTCTCCCAAGCTGAAAGAATATCAGAATTTGGAGTTTTTAAGATGAATTCATGGGATGTAAGGCCAGACCTGGGGCAGAGTCACCACCTCAGAGACAACCTGCATGTTTTCCTTTCGATCCACAAATGTCTGGCCTGAATTTTTGGCTGCTGTTTCCAGGAAAAGTATTTTGCTGTGCTACAGTAATTCCCAGGTGCCTCAGTCACAAACTAGGATGCCACACTGATGGCTCAGGGTATGAAAACAATCAAAACACGTTCGCTTTCCCATACAATTTACAATCAATCCTCTCAGGCTCCAAACTGGGACACTGCAGGTAAGAAAAGGATGCCACTTGCGTATTCATTTCCTATTCTTGACTGTCTCTGTTCAACAGCTGATTGCAGACCAAGCAGCAGGACTACGCAATGATGCTGCTTTAAAGAAAGAGAAAGAAATAACCAACATTTTCAGAAGTACAGGATGCATCCTCTTCATGAGGGCAATTCTCATCCCTGACACTCTCTCCCTTGTGTCTTTTTGCAAAACCAGTTCACAGATCAGCACGATTACAGAGCGATTTTTTCCCATTTCTCCCTCTCTCTCTCCCCCCCTGCCAAACACACTCACCACTACCATGCACATCAGTGTAAAAACACACATCAGCAACATAATCTGCTTTGACATGTAGGAACTGGCTGGCTGTATCCAGTGTCAAGGGCAAAGAGAAGTGGAAAGAGACCAACTGGCTAAGAACAAATTGCTAATCAAGCGGCTTGCCCTTCCCAGCACAGACCCTACAGAGTTTTTCTACCCTAAATATTTTTCAAGCTGATGCTGCTTGTGAAAATGATTGAATTTATATTTTGGAAAGAGAATTCAGACTTTGGAGAGCCTCCCAAACGAAGTAGTGACGACTACTACATTCTTTAAAATAATTAAATGGCCGTGTTCCATTCTTAATATTGAAATCTTCATTAAACAGTCTAGTTTAATAAGTAGATATGAAACAGACAAGTGTAATTTTCATCTTGTTTAAAATAGGAATTTTGTTTTCCTTTTTGCAAGATGTTTTACATTAGAGTATGTATTATGAAAAACTTCCCGGTAAATGACTGGGAGAAACAGCCTAAAAAGGGCACGGAAGCTCTGTAACTGGAGGCTTCTTAAAACACATAATGCCAGTTTGCGATATTAAGGCTTAAACCAACATTACTTTTGAAACAATTAGGCCTGCCCTCTCCTTTTCTTTCATCCACTGCCTCTGTTGTCTCAGATCAAAGAACTAATGCAGGTTAAAAGGTACTTTTTAAAAAATTATTATTATTTTCCAGCTGGATCAGTTCATCACATGACTATACAAGCGCTTGGCCTGGCACAAGGAGGAGCCAAGGTAAATAGGTGTGGTGTGGAAACAGGAATAAACAGCCAGAAGGGTTTTTTTCTCTTGCAGTGCTGCCTCCAGATACTACTAAAAACTTACCTTGACGAACCTCTGCCAGGAACAGCGTAGATATGATTGCCGCTTCTCTATTTTATGCATTTTCAATACAGATTTAAAGGTAAAGTGCATACAGCAAACACGACTTAGCAAGCTTTGTGCTTTTGGACATACCAGAGATTGAAATTCTAGATGTGAAATTTGTATTATTTAAAAAAATACATATTTTGATTTGTTGTATTCACTTAAAAACTGCAAAGTACTTGGAAGTGATCTGCAACCTACCTTCATACATCTCCAAAATGTGAACAGTATCGCCAACTTGCAAGGAGAGCTCCACATCTTGGACAGCATCGTAATTGTATATTGCTGAAAAAGGGAAGAGGCAAGAGAGAGAGATGAAAAACACAGTCATGAAAGCTGTGAGGTATTCAGACTTTGAAATCTGGCATCGTGGCACCTGTCAAAGGCAGAACATGATTTTGAAAAAGCACTATGAAGTTACTAAGCTATCCTGTGTATATAATACACCAGAAAAGCAGGTAGCTTATCTGTTTCCAGATTCTATCATCAGTTCCTGCAAGGATAAAACCCATTATTCTTAACAGCCAAGAAAGTTTGCCTTTCCCTTTTAAGAACACAGATCTGGGACGCTGTATTAAGAAGCTGCGTCTTCCCACTTTACTGACAACCTGCCCAGCAAAGGTCACTCTTACCCCAGGCAGAGGTTATGGATCAATTAGGTAATTGTCATTTTTTATTAGCGTCTCACAGGACTAACTGCAATGTAGCACTCACAAGCACTGGCAAAAATACATAAATTGGTTGTCATAAAAAATGCCACTATTCTATATTAAATGCCTCAGACTGTTTGCTACTAAAGGCTCTTTCCAGACAAGAGCCATCTTAGCACGAAAACTTGAGATTCTCTGCAAATTTAATCCCTACCAAAGACAAAGCTAATCTGAATGCTTATCGGATTTCCAGTGGGAATAGGATTAAGCCCAGAAGCCCAGGCTTCTAAACTGCCTTTTCTCTGGAACTTTCTTGAGGTGCCCAATTTCACCAGGCAAAGCAGAAGGACTCCTTAGAGCTGCTGGAGGCTTGTCAAGCCGAGAATGTTTAATCTGAATTTGTTTTCAAACCAATGTGAGTACAAAGACATAATGCAGTCAGGAAAATGCTTTGGCTCAATGCGTTGATCGGCTAAATCAGAACAGACCACTCCTCTACCAAAATGAGATTATCTTATGTATTTATTTAAAACACTGGTTTAGGTACAGGTCGCATCTTAAATGCAGCAATGCAGTCTCCTCACACACGTAAGTGTCATATTTAAGTCTCCAAATCTGTTCCCCAAGAAAACGTATCGGTGAAGTAAGCCCAACGTTTATTTTTATAAAGACGGCAAATAAATCATGCAAACATTTTCAGGGGGCTTTGGGAAAATTTTTCAGAGGGTTTGTATTTGAAGAACTCTCTGAAAATTAAATAAATAAAAAGAATTGAGCTCCTATGTCAGGAAATTCGCATCAAATGCCTATCATTTACGTCAAGATGAGGTACATTGCCTCCTGGCAAGCATCCAGAATAAGCAAATAACTGTGGCTTACCACACCGGAAATTATCTCACATATACTAGCTTTCTTTAAAATACTGTAACTATAAATAATCCAACAGAAGTAGGCAGGCAATGTGAATTCCCTGCAGTATCTGAAACAGAGCCTGATCACAAACAGATACTTATTTTCCGATGCTGCAGGGACAGCATTTGTTCACGGTGGCCTGAATTCATGCCTACCGTAACATCAGCGCCTGCAGAGACACACACAGAGGACGCGTGGAATCTATTACATTGTTTTCCAGAGGGTTACAGGAATGTTACTCGACTTTTGCTCCTAAGGCACTGGCTGCTTCAACATCCAGTTTTCTCTCCCTTCCTGCAATGGTGTCATAAGCCAAGATATTAAAAACTGACTGATGATCTGGATACTCAGTTTAGACGCCTTAAAGGCCCCTGAATAGGCCTAAAAGCAAAAATCCCATCAACATTTTGTGAGAAAAATCTGTGTAGTGTTTATGGGCAATGACAAACATGAACATACACGAGTACATCAGAGTAATCCATCAAGAACTACCTTGTATTGACAGATGCCAAGATCATAAATTGACCGCGGAACTGGTTAATATTGTATTTGATTCAGTTAAAAAGAAACTGTTCTGCCAGATAAAGAAAATAATTCTGCAAGGGTTTGCAGAGGTCAGCAGAAAAGTGCAGCACCCAACCCAAAGGAAAGCCAGCTCCCCGCAGCCATGCCTCCTGCCGCAGTAAACCTGCCAGATCGTTAGCGTTAAGCGGGGATGTCGCAATCCATTACTTGGATGGAACATCTCCAAACCTCCCCAAGGTGCAGCAGGAAGCGGTGTGGAAGGATAGAAGAATCCAGGCTTCCTCTGGAGTCACTGCTGAACTGTTGGCCCGTAACGTCCTACGGGGACACTGCACTACACAGGAGGTGTCATTCCTCAGGTGAAGTCCAGGCATCAAGCGGTCTATGGACATTAATAATCCTGTCGCACTGTCAACAGACTTAGAAGATTTAAAGCACAGGGTCTTAGCCAATTTCTAACTTGGCCAATTTCATTCTGTCTACTGAAGTTTCCTCCCGTGGTTACAGCTGGGCTGCCTTTCCTGCTGTCTTAAACTGCTGCTTGGGATTCCTGTTTCATGGCTGTGCTCTCCAGGAGAAACGGCATGTGTGCTTATACGTATAGGGATTCCAGCGTACAATTTCTAGATGCCTTGAGTTTCTTTGGGACAAACAGACATTATATAAATATCAGTCTGTATTTTTCCATAAAATGCTGCTTTCCTGTCAGACAAAAGCAGTCTGAGCAGCACCAAGTGTCTAACAGAAAGGTGGGCGGGCATCAGACAAGCCTTTCTTTTGAGAACACAGACAGTTAATTCAAAACCAAGGAAAACAACAGCCACAAGAAGAGGGAGAACTAAATGCTGCAGTTCCCCCCACTGAAGATCACAACGGCCACAAGGCAGAGAACTAAACATCCCAGTTCCCTTCCCTACTCCACCGGTAAGGTTTCAGATCCTGATGCGTAGCATTTAGAAGCCGAAGGAACACACTTCTGTCACTGCACATCAAAAAAGGGCGCGATGTGCAGTATCTTGCTTTGCTAGATTGACCCAAGCAAGAACAGAGGGCCACTGTGTATAAAATCTCCCACCCAATGGTTACGCACAAGGTTATAAAAGACAAATTGCTGGCATATTTTCCCTGGGAGCTTTGCTGCTGCAACTGATGCTTCCTCCTGCTTAAAGTCAGTCCTGTCCGAAACAGTCCATCTGCAGTTATTTCAACTGCTTAACCTCTTTCGCATCCTGTGTATTTAATCTGACCTCTTTCAGGCTTAAAAGAAAAAGGAAGCTGCACATAACAAACACAGTAAGGGCATGAAAAAATAAAAATCCTCCATCCCTGCAGCTAGAAAGGAAAAAAAGAAATTTAAAAAATATAGACTTTTGTCCCCAAATCTGCAGGAGTATCTGAAGTTAAGTCTTTTCCCTTCAAGTTAAACTTCAGTTGAGATTTTGTCCTTGAAATTCACTTTGGAACGGTGATTTTGTTCCTTTTATCATCCTGAATGAAAAGCTGCACTGAAGTCTCGCAAATTTAATCTAAACAAAGAGGATGAGATGGAAAACATGATCCATAGCAAAGAGGTACTGACTTGGTTTTAATGATCATATTCTTTGAGTATAACTACAGGCAAGGTACCGTATTGTTTAATTTACATGAATCAAACATGAAGGCAGTCCCCCAGTTTAATTAGCAGCTTAAGAAACGCTGGTTTTTTCCAGTGATGCATACAGCCTACGGAATTCATTGGTAAGGAAGGTCAGAGGAGTCAACATTGGGGCTTGTTTGAAAAGGACAACAGATAACATGATGATAGCGGCCAGAGTAATGTAGGTGAAGATAAGGAGAAGCAATTTTTATGCTTCAGGGCAGAAGGTGAGTCCTCAAAACAGATCGTGAAGGAACTCCAGAGGCATTGCACAACTGGGCGTACACGCTGGATCTCGGGGGATACACTGCTCTGGTCTGAAGCATCACGCAACAGTCAGCACCAGAAGCAAAGATTCCAGGAATGGCAAAGGAAACCCGAGACAGCCTGGGCTTTCCAGGGTAGCCAGGGCTCTAAGTAACAGCTAACGGTGAGCTGGAAGCTTCTGAGAAGGCACAGAGTTTGATGTGAGCTGGCACACGGCAGTATTACGATGGGAAGAGCAGGTTTAGTTATGTCACTCCCCCTGGCTGTATGAAGACAGAAGATGAATCACAGCACACATTCCTGACCTGTGAAACACCAGACAGTGGCACTTAAAACAGTAAGAAGCCCCAATGTCATGCACAGGACAGAAAATGAGAAGTGCAATTATAATGTATAAAACCCCAAAACATGCTTTGAAAACCCACAAAGCTTCTCTTTGTTCAAGAGTCCTGGGAGAAGCCTTAATTTGCAAGAGGTCTGTCAGCAACTCATTGAGCCCGACGTAGCTTTTAGTGAAACCAGCGGGAGTTCTGGCACATGGTTCCATGAAAGCCGTGTCAGGCTTGTGTCTTCAGTGCCTACCAACATCCTTTTGGAAGGATGGCGATGGCACAGTCAGCTCAGATGCCACATACAGATCTGGCCACACTTTAAAGACCCAGTAAACATCTGGACAAGTGATCTCCTGCACTAACGCAGTGTCTTTCTCACAGTACCACCGACACGTGTTAGAACGGGAGCAATTGTCCTCTTTCGCAAGCAGACAAACTGAGGACAAACAACCTGAATGTCATAGTGTTCATCTGCAGCATATCCAAAGATGGAAACCAAATATTAATTCCTAGACCCATTTTAATCACAAGTCCGTAGCTCATTTTCAAGACTGTTCTAAAAGCGAAGCTCAGCTAAAATGTCTGAAACAAAAAGTGAACGAGGCAGAAACTGTCACATACTATTCTGTGCAGAATTCCAGCAAAATGAAATGGAATTCTTTCCTCAATATTTTGTTTAAATGCATTTGAAATGTGGATTATTGGCCTGAAAAACACAGCCACTGCAAGATCCATTATCTCTCACTTGGCTCAAAATAACCACCCCTCCACCCATGACAGAGACACGATAACCGCTTCCAAATGCCATGTCCCACTTCTCCGAGGTCTGCCCTCACCACTATCTGATAGGAGAGGGCTGTGCCTTGCTTCCTCTGAACAAAGGATCACATTCAGCGCTGTTGCAATAACCAGACTCCATCTCATTACATCTTTCAACTGAAGAGTCAAAAACTATTGTACGCAAACAGAAGTATGTGCTTTTATGCTGCAACAACCCTGTATTAAGAAATGGTATTTATGCCGGACAGCCCCATTTGGAGAAGCCTGGTATGCTATCTGGTGCCAAGATATAACCAAAAAAACAGTGGCTTTATTTAAAAAACAAGGAACTGCCCAAGGAATTAATTCTTAATAGGAACAAAGGCTTTTTGATGTTTGAGCAAAAACGTTCTTGTAACTTCCCAGGAATTTGTGTCTGAAAAATTGAGAATAGCATAATTAAGATTCATATGTCAGACTGCTTCTTCAAGAAAAGTAACTCATGGTTCAACACTGTGAAACACGCACATTAACTGATCGTTATGAACAAAAATTACCACTCCTGAATTGGTTGCTGCTGACATTCAGTCTCAATTCTACAAAGTTCCAAGTGACTGCTTAGCATTTTGAATGCGAATAATCCAGAGTAACAGCATTACGTGGATGGAAATGCTTTAATTAACAGCCATCATTAGGCTTCAGAGTCAAACATCTGATGAGCTAGAGGTGGAGCTTTAACATCTTGTTTCAGGCTGACCTCACACACAGGAATACACTTGGAAGGAATTTACTTATCCTTAAAATTTTTAAGCTGAGTTATCTTAAAAATGGGCATTAAATCAACTGAGAAGTTATACCGTCTGCCTATGCAGGAGGATATGATACGGCATGGCCTTTCTTACTTGGATTCTGTAACTGTCAAATTCTATATTTATGCCTTTCTTTTGAGAACCATGAGAAAATGAAGATCTACACTGTCCTCAACATGCTTCCAACACCTGCAGTTCCAGCCTAAGACTATTCCAATAACCAAACCCAAATAAGAGTGCTACCTGCTCACTTTCCGAGGAGAAGGAAGTGTGTCTGCCACATGCACAGTTGATCAAAAGTCTACTAAGATTTTTCTGATTTCCTCTGAATAACAGAGTACTATCCTGGAGATGGCATAGGTAAATAATCTAAGGTTTTGCAGAGTCTGTCCTGCACAAACGATCTAAATCAAACTAATTTCCACATTTGGGGAAGATTTTCTCTTTCAGTCATGCTGTCATCAACTTTTGGATATTCCTGTCTCTCTCACTATCATAGACTGGATCAGATTTTAGGATCAATGGTTTAATCTCTTAAAGCCTGGATTGCTTTAGAAAAAAAAACAACTTAACCTCAGCCCCTGGGAATATGGATGGCTTCACAAGCGTTACACAACTGCTCCGACTAGATGATCTAATGGTCTCTTATGGCTTTAAACTCTACAGACTAAAACCACAGCCAGCTCCGCAACAATGCTCTGCAGCAAGTGGCAGACCCAAGGACAAATTAACCCATATATTTTAATTAGAGCTTCTTAGTAGATTCAGATCAGGCAAACTGAGATGATTCAGAACTGTTGAAGCAAGAGACATACTGATTACAATGGAAAAAGAAATAATTTCTATCTTTTCATGTTTACAGAATTCCCATTAGTCATCTTCCCCTCAATTATTTATCTCGAAGTGTTCATAACACAGTAGCTGTATGAAAATAAAAGTGATTCTGTTCTCCGAGTGCATCTACATTGCAACACAGGACGGAGATAGAGATCCTAAACACACACTGATTTGGACACCAGTAATAATAAAGTCATCACAGCATAAGCTGGTTTGTCTCTCTGTAAGTGTGCTTAGGGTAGAAGCAGCCAAACTGTAGCTGCTTCTGTGATCTGAACCGCACAGAAACCCTCTGTTATGAGACTCTACAGTAAGTCTTCTTGATGACCAGTGACTTTTCCAGACTTACTTTTATGTCAGTAGCTAGCAGAGCCAGGCTACAGTGCGTTTCTTATAGCATTATGGCATACTAACCCAGCCTTTGCTACATACGAGCAGATACAACACTTGGAAAAAATCTGACCTCCAAAGTTAAACAAATGCCCCCCCGTCTCCAAAAGTCCAACTTTCCCTTCTACCCATCTCAATGCGGAGTTTCAAGCTCTGCTGTTTTTACACACGCAGCAGTTTTCTATACCATTCTCCTGAAAACGTATACCAGAGTAGCAGTCTCAGTACAGAACAATAAGTATGCATTTTATTTTACATATGGGTAACGCATACACATATCGTTAGCTGTGTAATCTTCTCTAGGCTTTCTACTTCCTTTTATTATTTTCACTCTAAAGGGCCCTTAGGGATTTTAAGCTCAGGTAAAGAATTAATCTACATTAGCTGTCTCAGCTTATGTCTGGAGTAAGAGGGAGTGCTGTGAGCCAATGGAAGAATAAATCAGCACTAGCAGTGTAGGAGCCAACCTGCTCCTGAACATACTACACTGAACGAAATCCAGTGTTTGATTAAAAAAAAACAAAACAAAACAAAAACCCTCAAAAAAACTAGGCTTGCAGTTTTAGTCACCTTGGAACATCATGAAACGTCCTTCTGCAGATACACAGATGGACAAAGAGAAAAGCCTAGCTTCTCTTCTTGAAGATTCACACTTGTGTAAATTTTTATCAGGTTGCCTTGATACATCTTTCTACAACAACCATTTAAGGCTGTCTGTGAGATTACCTAGGCTGTGGTTTAGAGGAATGCCCCTGGCATCTCTGCGTCCTGCAGCCAGTGAGAACGGCGCCTGCCTAACAGTGTTCAAACATAAAAAGAGAAGATAAAATAACGAGGTGTCAGCCACAGTGTAAAACAGCGTTTAAGGCTACAGTCTGTTTCAGGTCTGGCGGATTCAAATGAAACAACATGCAATAGCATGTCAGTGTTCAAGTGGAATGAACAGATGCAGGAGTACCCAACTTGGAACTCACGTACCAAAAGCAGCTTCCAAGCGCAAAAGGATGACAAGACACACGGCTTGTGGGGTCTGGAAGGTGGGCCTTGACTTAATGGTTCTCAATCCAGCTGCTGGAAGATCTTGCAATTTCATTGAGCCAACCTTCCTTTAGTTGACACAGAAGAAAAGAAGCCAGTGACAGCAAATTGCCATTGGTGTTTCCGTGGTACTCAATTCTGAGCAGTATGAAGTTGGCTCAGCGAGGAAAGGTGCAGCAACAGCTGCCAATGTTGTTATTACTACAGAGAAACCTCAGATCCTGGTGCTATCAAAGCTGCATCTTTTACTAGCTCCAATTTCACAAAACACATCCACCTAGTGTGTTTAAATACTTCATTCATTTACAAAGATATACATTCAACTGCTTTCACTGTGACACAATGACCTTCTCAGCATGCAGGATACAAGACAAGACTGCTCCTTTTCATCTGTTGGCGAGGCTACAAGAACTAGATACCATAATGACAGGCGGCTTATAGATCTTATTAGGTTAAAGAGGGCTTGATATTATTGTAAGGTACATATCTTCCAAGCCCTGCAGCTTTATATTTTGCCTCTTTGAAACCTGAGCAGTAACATCTAGCCTGGATGATTAGTATTCTCCCAAAAATATATTAAATCATAGTCTTGTCCTTTAGAACAATTGTTCTAACCCTGTAACGCTGTTTCAACTGTCATATGACCACAGAAATCTACGGTTTGGCCATTGGCTTTAGCTGAATCAGAACCTGGTTTTATTCAGGTCAGCCTATTGATATCACAGGAATTCAATAAACTTAAAATATTATGCATCTTCTCTCTATTGTGCATTTTGGAGAAACAGACTTGGAAGAAAACAGGCGCTCTTTGGGTTGCCCTCTACAAAAGAAGGGGGTCGTACCAAGAGCCTTCTGAGTATTGTGGTACTTACATTCTAGTTTTAACAACTCACATACCAACCAGAGGTTTGAAATCCAGTTTTCACAAAAGTAACCTCTGATTTTGAATGTTTCCATTTTTATGTCCTGGGAAGAAATAGACGGTCATTTACAATACACATACAACTGCAACTGTAGTCACCTTTCTTTTTCCTCCAAGCTTGCAGACACTTGTGCTCGGACACATGAAGTACAAGAGTAACTTTTGCAATGAAATTTTCAAGCAGATTTGTAAAAGCAAAAATACAAAACCATCACTTGATAAATTGGACTACTCAGCTAATTCCCAACTTGAAAGCGTGTGGCACTTTCAAAAGAATTAAGTGAATTTGCCACTGGCTTTAAATTACTGTCCTAGTTCTTACTGGGCAAAACATCAAAGGAAGCAGAAAGAAAACTTGGAAATACTACTGTACAGAACTGAGTGCTACTATCTAATGAGTTTTGCTGTATGCATTACTTCCAGAGGGAGTGAGGGTGGAGAGATGAGAGGAGGTCTAATGAGTAAAACACTTGGGCATGGAGTCCAACTGTGCCTACAGGCTAGTCTTCACCCTAAAGTTCACTCGAGTTAAAACTTCAGCATTGTCTCTTGCTAGCATTGCACCTACTCACATCAACACTAAACTCAAGCTGACAGACCCACAGAGAATATAAAGCTCAGGGATCCCATTTCATCAGCTGCAAACGTAACCCGCCAGAATTACAGACACAGATTTTTATACAAGTGTTCTCAGGCCTCCAGCACCTTTCCCCTTCCATCCATGCATCAGGAAGAGACAGACAAGCTCTCCCACAATTTGCACGAGAAGAATTCATAGCGTGGCCTGGCCCACTGCATTTTAAAGAAACTTGGGATGTGCTGCCAAAAAGCTCTTTACCTCCAGTGGATAGAACCTCTATGAAGAGCAGCACCTGAGCTAACTCATGCTGGCAGGGTTAACACAAGCAGAATTTCTAATATGCATAAGCATAGGGATTTCAGTTGGCCTCTGTACCTTCAGCCCTTCTCATTCAACACAGGCTTCGTAACAGATCACTCTCCCATAATGGATGCCTGTGGTTTCATTGATTCATGTTTGCAAAATGACACAAGCCCCAACCAGAGAACTGGCACTGCACGGCGAGATACACAGTTTCACATTTCCAGAGACCTTTAATTCCAGAGCATTTTTATCTCACCACCTATCTCAGGTAACAAGCAAATGGCGAACAGGGGAACACTGTTGAAACAAGGAACAGGAAATCTTGGCTGGGAACTAAGGGTCTTACCCTGGAAGGCAAAAAGCCAAACAACAATATTGATCCCTTTGCTGTCAAGAAGATTGAAGAACAAGCTACTCCCAAATTTGCAGTAAGCAGATCAGCTTTAATTAAAAGTGCACAAGATGCAAGGAGACAAAGAATTTGGAACCGGGTACCACGCACTGCAGCCTTCCCTTCATTTTCTAGAGCTACTTTATTCCTTTACATTAAGCTCCATCTCTCTGCAGCTTGAAGCCCCCGCTACATCATCAGAGCAATGAGAATGGAAATGCTGCAAGATTCAGGTCTCTTAATATTTAAGCTAGTTACTCTCCCATTTAAAAAAAAAAAAAGTACTCTTTCAGAACTAATTGGCCACTATTTGCATGTGACATTCTGAAACGGTATTAGAGCGTTAGAGCCAAAGTTATAAACTGTTTTATTATTATGGAGGATCAAAGTACCAAGCTTCCCTAAGAGCAGAAAACTGTTATCATCTCCACTGTATCTCAATGAACTTTTTGCCCAGATTCAGCACTTTACAGAATGAGGTCCGTTTTTATTGCAGCAACACCTCCAAAATTTGAGAGTATAAGAAGTGGCCAAAGAATAATCTCCACGAAACAATCACTACTTTTTTTTAGAGATATTCTGACAACGTGCCAGACACCTATCTGAAAGCTTCAAGAGGCTGCCAGAGCAATTCATCCTTTAAAGAACGCTCCCCCCTCTATTCCTGGGAGCTCTCCCTAGGAGGTACAGTCTGTACTGTACCAAAAAGACATTTTTATCATTTAAGTAGTGGTCCAGCTAGCACTCTGTAACATCTCCAGTGTTTGAAGGCAACCATGAACCGGCCACCTAGCAAGCTGTTTAGTAATTCATATTTATGTCCCAGTTTTATTAGCACATGTTTCCTGGCAAATGCACCAAAATTCATTACCGTATTTTAGGCATTCAATCACGAGGTAAATGCATTGGAGCTGAAAGCACAGTCCCACTCTGGTAGCAAGGGGCTAAATATGACTTTGAACTAAGGTAGTTTTAAGCTTGGCCACGGTTGTGTCTTTATCGTGCTAGCATAAATAGGATTTTTTTCCCCTAAAAGCACTAATTGAAAGAAATGTCCTACCAGCCTAGTTAAGTGCAAGTTAAATAGCAAAAAAAAAAAAAAAGCTGACTTTCAATTAGTGGAGCTTTGGCAAGCTTGCGTGTAGAAGGGCTGTACATTTTTCAACTTCTGAATGACAGGGAAAGATTATTACACATTTACTGCTTCTTGATGAATATGCTATTGGTTTAAGTTTTTTCAGTTCATGAACTCTTATTATTTTGCTTTTAACTTGCATAGTCCCTATCTGCATTTGCCCTAGCAAATGCAGTCCTACGCCAAATGAAGAACCACAAGAACATGCAAGATACTGGTGTGAAATTCAGAACTGGCTGGCACACCCAGCTCTAGCGGAAGCGCGTACTTGCAGCCTCTTGACACCTCTGAACAATCAGGCCCACATCTAATCAGCAGGAGACAGCCCAGACAAAACTCTAGAAGGCAACTACCAGTTCTGGATGCCTCAAGAGAGGATGTGGAGCCTCCATAAAGAGACCTGACTGTTAGTAAGATGAACCATATGATATTTCCTAAACATCGTGACTGTTGATGATGTTTCAAGGTGGATACCCATAAGCTAAAGCACCCAGAAGTCACAAGACACTTCTAGAAATACTGCTTTTCAAAGTAAGAATAAGAAAAGAAACGGTTACAAGTCTTGTCTATGTCAGCAATGCCTTTGAAGTCCACAGGATTAGTTTCACAGGGAACTACTTAAGGAGTAGAGTAGTTATCACCAAAAGCAAGGGAAGACAGACTGGGGCTAATATGGATTAACAAAAAGTAGAAAGGACTATGGAAGCAAGAAGGAGCACAGCCAGCTTTCACATCAAACAAACTGTAGACACAGCAGTAAAAACTGGGGAACTAAATCAGAAAGAAAGTGGTTTATACTACTGCGAAGACTCAAAACTTTTTGCTGTCAACAATGCCACGTTTTCACTTTTCCTGTTAAAAGTTTTGTTGGTATTGCCATCGACAGGGCAATTTTTAGACACGTTATAATAAAGCAAACGAGGGAAAAAATGAGCAGCTATAGAGTGTTTCAATCAATAGAGAGGAAGACAGTCACTTCTGCAGTGGGAATGGGCTCCTCCATCCTTCTAGAGCCCTTGTCAGGAGCCTGTTGCACAACGGTGGACTTAAGTTTCAAATCAGAAGCACCCTACAGGGATGGCAGGCATAAGGCAAGCAGCAAGTTGAAACAAATGTGAATTTTGCTCTAATTTGACATGATGTACTACTGTCAGTACCGTGAAACTCCTTTGATCACCGACTGCATTTCGGGACAACTTTGCAGAAGACATACGAGGTTTGAACACGAAGCCAAGACCTGATGGCCCAGCATATCAGAAGTTATCACAAATCAAACCATTAGTAAGAAAATCTTATTCTGCAGCACTCTCTCTTCCTCTCTGATCCTTTGCATTTCTGCTCACATAAATCACTAATGTAGCTGGCAGGCACTCGTTTACATTTGAAAAATTACTGCCATTCCTAAGACATGACGCAGCTGATTGTAACTCAACCACCACATGGTATTTCAAAAAAAGTAAATACCTCTTAGCGACAAGAATAGTCCTATGCTCCGATCCCTCCAGCAGGGAAAAATGTAATGGGTTTAAAAGGCCACCAATAACTATTAGGGGTAATTACCTGTCAGTTTACCAAAAAAAAAAAAAAAAAAAAAAAATCTATTCAAAAAGAAAAAAAACCACCAAAATAAAAGATGACAGATTGAAACTCAAAGACTGCTGTTTGCCACTGTAATGAACAGTTTCTATTACTGCTATGGCTAAGGTATTTTAGCCACAGCAAGTGGCCACACTGCTTTTGGAACCAGATCAAATCGCACCATCCACTTTCAAAGAGCCACCTATGTATCTGCACACTTGACATGCAAAATGGGAATCCCTGGAATGGGATGTGAGGAGGCAGAGAAAGCTTCGGAATTAAAGCTGCCCAGGAGTTTCTCAACCTTTCTCTCCCAGCCTCCTGCCTTAAAAATGCACCAGATCAAACCACTTTCCACAGAGTGACTGAACGGCTTTGTTTAATTAGCTTCCCTTCAAGTCAACATTTTAAGACATTTTCTAAACAAAACATAACTCTAGTTTTACTCAGAGCCTATAAAGATCACTAAAATACACAGAATGCATTAATATACCTCACTGACCAGTGCAGTTTTTGTGGGCTCAATAATATTTTAAGTTATAAATTTAACAATTTGGAGAGATCACAGGCAACAAATACTGCTGAAGCTTTCCCTGGCTCCTTCTAAGCAGGACATCGCAAGTTGTGGCTTTCAGTGTTTTGCTGCAAGCTCTAAGTTTGTTGTTGAGTTGAAGCACTTTGCGGTATGTGGAATGAATGGTCCATTATGGCCTGCAACTGCAAAGGACAAGCCACGATAGTCTGCCTGGTCCTTCCCCAGTCCTGCCATACAAGCTCTATGAAACAGCCACTACCCCAAAAATCAAGGTAAATTTACATTTCCGGAGATAGTCATATGAGTGCATCCAGGTGCAAGCTGCCATCCTCACCAAAATGCAAACTACTCTGGACCTCATGTCTCAGAGCTCTCTCAATAAAACTTCAGTTAATAAGTTCTTATTCTGGAAGACCAGATTTGCGGGTTGGCTGAACAATAGCTGCATGCACAGATCAAACTACAGAATTATAAAGAAACACTTCCCATCCTGTTAGTTCGCAGCCGCAGGTGACATATAAAGCATGTGTGCACCTGATGCCTCACCAGAGTCACCTGGAAACTGTTTTGGCTGAAAATTCGGCACTTTTCATTTCTGAATTGGTTTTGAGCAGAGTCCGTTCCCTGACCTGGCTTCCCACACTGCTGCTGCCTGCAGCAAGGAATCAGAAAAAGGGTCTGTCCGACCGCTTGTTCTGGCAGCGGCCTGGATTTACACCAGAATAGCTTATGATTCCACAGGCTCCAGGTTCTCTCATACTTGGTACTGAAGCCATCGATACAGTCTTCTCCAGTCCACAAAGCACTTACATGTTAGGAACAGATGATGACTGAAGAAAGAATTGCTTTTACAACTGAAGTGCAATGCTTAAGCTGAAGTTAATGCAAGCCCGTGTTACTGCCAGCAGAAAAAGAAAATAATTACATTTTGATTCCTTATGGCCCCAAGTTAATAATTTTAAAACAAGCAGATAAAAGTGAAAAATCATGGGGAGTCATTCAGGTATTCTTTCCTTCAGAGCATGCTCTTTTGACTGAAAAGAGTCTGCACAAAAGGCATGCTGAAAACGACACCTCCTTTTTGAGAGAAGCACAAGCATACGTTGTTACTTCATTTAGGCCAGCCCAAGAACTGACCAGCTTTCAAGGAAGATGCACCAGATAGTATCTTTCCTTCCCAAATTAGAGGTGAAGCATGTTGCAAGGAAGCTTTGTGAGACGCAGAAAATACTGTTGCTTAAAGAGGCGAGGTGCTGCCCATCAGATGATCAGCAGTGTTTTGTCCCTTTACAAAGCTGAAGCTTCCAAAATCCCATCTGTTACCGGGTTGAAAATTCATTGCAAGTGAGAAACTGCAAGCCATTTGTCTCTCGCGTATGCTTCCCTAAAACTGCCACAATTTCCAATCTTGCACTCTCTGCTGTCTGCCATTTCAAACTCAGCCCATATGCCATCTGTACGATCCATGGTAAAGGTAGCAGCCTCCAGGTTTAACCAATTGAGGACAACACCAGAAGGCAACAAATCAGTTTGAACCCACAATCAACAAATCTGTAGAATAATCCAGGACATAAACCATTCTGAACTGAAATGCAAAAATCAGACAAGTGACACTGAATCACATTGCGTACTTCTTGGAATTTCTTACTGCATGGGTATGATTTACAGGGTTGCGTTTAAAATAAATGCAAGTACTTCTACATTTGCCTCCAAAGCACAGACTACTAACAGCCACAACGTGTGCGTTCTTTCCAAAAAGAATGAACTTCTATCTTTACACTTCACAACTACCACCTTACCCATGCTACCAGTGAACGAAAGCTGTTACCATCTAACGGCCTGTATCATACACACCAGTGGCATTACCCTCATTACAGCCACCTTCATAATTGGTACTAACAGGCACCTTGGTTAGCAGGTTGATTAATGGCCCAAGAAACTCACAATTTCCTCTCAATCCTCATCAAATTCTTCAAATTAAGCACAAACCCAATGAGGACGGGTACCTGAGTGCAGAGCTTGAGCACAGCACAGGATGCAATTGTAGATAGGAAACGGACACGTCTGCAAACATCAAATTGGCAAAATTATCATTCCGTTAATGCCACGTATCAAACACTGCCTGATAAAGCTAGTCACTGCATAAATAATTGTTTACTGCCTGTGGATTAACCCTACCAGTTCTGGTTGCAAACTAAATGCAAGAGCTGAAGCATTGCAGACCATGTCAGTTTGGTCCAGGGGCAAATAAGTAACTCTTTCACATAGCGGCCTGAGCACGCAGAAATAAGGGGATACTTCCCACCAGCACACTTTTTGATTGGTAATGTAAGGGAAGAGGCAGATTTTCCCCTCCGCCCCGCTTACTCACAAGCCAGTGCCCTTTCTGGCAGAGGAGCTGTCATAATCAGCAGTTGGCTGAGGCCAGCACGAAAAACTCACCCCGGAAGCTAATAAAAAGGAAGCCAGAGGAGCACTTCTGATTCATCCCACTGCCCAAGGCCATTCCTGAGGTAGGAGAGCCTTGCTCAAAGGTGTGCTTAAAAAAACCCCACCGTAACCTAGCACAGCCAATCAGACTAGCTTTATATAGTTTACTTAATTATAATAGCAAATTTTTTTAATTCCTGACGCTCAGAGGAATCTCACCAAGGCATACAGACGGGCTCCCAGGTATAAACAGCCTGGGCTGTTACCTACACAGAAAGAAACAAAGTTCAGGGCGTAGAATACTCCACACCCTCCCAGTTACCGGAGCAGAAACTAGATAAGGTTGTGCAGCGTGTAATATCTCGGAAGCTTAAACCACAGTTCTGCAAGTGAGCTGCCTCTCTGCCACGCCACTTTGAAATCAAGCGGGCAACTTATTTCAAATTCACTCTCTGAAAAATTGTGCAGGGTGAGGTTCTTCACCTCTAAACTCATGGACTGAACTTGCACGAACACCCTCACGGGAGTCGGGGCAATTAACACTTTGCAAACATGAAATTAAAAAATTTTCTCACATCAAGAAATCCACTGTGTAAAACAAGGGGCACGGAAGATCACTCTTCATTAAAATAAACTATCAGAAGTTGGTTGTGTCATTAGTGGTTTCCTGCCTGTTGTTCTCTGCCCAATTCTCACAAGCAACCTCAAAATTGTATGGCTTTCAATTTGTCAAACTCTCAAGAGAAGAAGAACTTATCAGCGACACCATTGGTTATGTTCCTCCTAGAGAGAAGCGAGCCAGCACCCAACAATCTCCATTTAAACATAAAGAAGACAGGGCAGAAGGTACAAGGTGACAGTCAAGCTTTCACCATTCCTCTCCCTGTGACTGTCAAGATTTCCACCCCCTGCAAAGATGTCACCCACAATCCTGAATTCGCTCATTACAACCTTTATCCTGTCATTGCTTTTTCGAGCCACATCTTCATTTTTGCTGCTATGCTAGAGCACTCTTCATTGTAAAACATGCTGGAGAGGCAGAATTACAAAGGTCAGTCCCGAACTGCCAGAAACCCGTAGCTCCCAGGGTGTGAGCTGGACACACACCACTGCCTCCATCCCTAAGGGTTCAAAGAGTGAACAGGCGCTGCTGAAACCTGAAAGGGGAAGAGAGCACAAACCGAAAAAAAAAAAACCCAACAAAACCATATAAAGAATTAAGAAAGCGCGTGGAGGAGAAACGAGTCAAGGGTGTGCAGAAGGAAAGGAACGACTCTAGATGGGGGAAGCGATGAGGTGCGGCGGAGGGCAGCCCGGC